>JACEEZ010018679.1:0-69969 GCA_016584305.1 Chionoecetes opilio | reverse complement strand
ATATTATATATATATATTTTATATATATATATATTATTTTTAAATTATATAAAAAATTTTCTTTTTTTTTATTTTTTTTTTTTTTTTTAAAAAATTTTTTTTAAAATTTTTTTAAAAAAAAAACTTTTTTTTTTTTTTTTTTTTTTTCAATTTTTTTTTAAAACACAACTTTTGCCATGGAAACCCAAAAATTGATGAAATTCGGGCGGGGTAGCGCTTACTATCCCCCCCCCCCCCCCCCCCCCCTTATTTGGGGAAAGTTATGTGAGGTTAGGTTATTTCCCAAACGGGGACGCTATAAAGACACAAAAAAAATGTTCATCTTGGATAAATACACTGAGGGTGAGAGATCCTCTTAAACTTTTGAAAGTTTGTTCAATCTAATGGCCCAGTAAGCAGAAAAATTTTAATTTCCCCTAAATTTTGCTCAGTTTTTCTTTCAAAATTAAAAAATTTGAATGATTTTTTATTTATTTAAAAAAATTTTTTTTTTTTCCCTTAATTTTAATTGCAAATTGTATATTATTCAATTCGAATTATGACATGATTTTTTTAAATTCCCAATGTTATGTTTTTATTAGGTTTTAATATAGTTATTACTACAAATTGTGTATTGAAAAATACTTGTGGGCGAACCACTTTAGTGGGGCCCGACAAATCTAGTTTTGGGGTAAAATGATTGGGGACTGAGGGAGAAATGACGTAACCTCAACACAAAACATTACTGAAAAAATACAAAACCCCCCTTTTTCAAAAAGAATGGTGCACCGTGAAAACACAACACACTACCGCTCCCGCATACTGGCTTGGACATTAACACCTCTCTTCTTGGAGCACAAATTTTGGGATTTTTCTGGGGGATTGCGGGATTGAACGAAAGGGTGGAGGAGACCCAGACAGAGTAGTCACTTCACCGTACGTGTAAGCTTTTCATTTCACAAACTCCTCACCTATATTGCCAGATGCACTTCAGAGTATGCATTGACTGGGAGCTGACGTTAATTTTCTTTGTGTATAGAGGACTACATGCTTGAGAAGAGAACTTTGAACCGAGGGAGGCAGATGTTATACTGCCCATGCGAACACCACAAGACAACCAACTCTCCTCCTGTAATTGAGACGTTATTGAACGTGCTGTATCTCACTTGTCATGTTGAGCGTGTTCACGATGCACTCGTTAGCAGAAAAAAACAATGTTGTAGTTAGTAAGACACAACCATCACATGCTGTAACACTTAAGGCAGTGATTCCCAAACTTTTTCTGGTCGTTACCCACTTTTCATATGTGATCATTATCCATGGCCCCCCCATCCCTAACTCGTGGCTACAGTCACTGTCTACAGTCCTACACTCAGTAGCTCAAAATAAAAACCACTCTAGCAGTACCTGTAATTTTATTGATTCCAATTGATATTTTTTCTTTTGTTGAGTATTAAATAATAAAATATGTATTTTTCCTTTGTTGAATCTTATATAATTATTAAAATGGCACTAAACAAGTAATGCAATGCACATAAAAGAATTTCCATACCGAGAGAGTAATAAAAAATAGCTAAATTTGCAAAAACCTGTTTCAGCAATATATAATAAAAAAGAAGAAGTTTTCTTCACATGAATCCTCATTCCACTCAGTGTGACGGGTGATGTTGCAGACTATTAACCAGCTTCTTGATTAGTGGTTTTGTTTCACTTAATGCACACCGTAGGTCATGCTTCACATCAAGTCTGGTGCGATATTTTGTCTTAATGTAGAATAGTTGTGAGAATGCAGCCTCACAGGAATAAGTTGATGCAAATGGTAGGAGGTGGCGAAAATATAAATCACATAAGTTTGGGTATGAAGCTGCCACTGATGACCAAAATACTGTGAGAGATTCAGTTTCAAACATCATCTTGGCTCCTGAATCTTCCTGAAGTGTCATCAGCTCAGTTTGACCATCATCATTGTCATCAGGTATGCAGCATGTCACTGGAGCAGTGAAGGGGAACCTTATTAGCCGAGAGGTTTGGATTTGGATATCTGGGAAGTACCTTTTAAATTCCTCTTCCAAGGTCTATAGATGTTGGATAATCAAGTTCTATGTAGCAGCATCACACTCCTCTGCAATTTCTGACACTGTTTCTAACATTGCCAAGTTTCCCAGTCCAACTTTGCGCCTCCAATTCTCCATCTTACGAGTGAAAGCTTTGATTTTGTCCACAAAATCGATTATCAAGCTTCCTTTCCCTTGTAGTTCCAGGTCGAGTGTGTTCAACTGTTTAAATATGTCAACAAGGTAGGCTTGCCGTATTTCGAAGCCATTTGCAGACCATGCTGACAGCAAATCTTGCTTGTTCTGTATCCTGAGAAAGAGGCTGATCTCTTCTATGAGCTTAAATACACGCTGAACTACATTTCCTTTGGATAGGAAACTGCTGTATGAAAAAGGAGGGTTTCATGAGCTGCATCCATATCTTGGCAGAGTTTCTTGAAAAGGCGTGTGTTAAGAGCACTACCTTTTACAAAGTGAACTGTCTTTATAATGGAATTCAGGGTGTCCAGTAATTTTGATGGTATTTGCTTTTGATGCAAGAGCTTGCTGTGGATCATGCAGTGAAGAGGGATAGCATTTGTGCTTTTTGTATAACTCTTGTAACGAAACCTGACTGAGAACCCAACATGGCTGGAGCCCCGTCTGTGGATATCCCACAGAGATTGCTCCAGTCAAGACCTTCAGCTTCAAAGAATTCTGTAAGTTTCTGCATTACATCTTCACCTTTGGTAGATTGCTCGAGAGGTTCACAAAACCAGAATTCTTCCTTCAGATCCTCATCATGAACATACCTTACAAAAGCCATGAGTTGTGAGCAGGACTGGACGTCAGTGGACTCGTCGAGTTGAATACTCAATAATCCGGCTCCTTTAATTTCCTGTATCACCTGCTCTTTGATGTCATCAGATATTTGAGAGATTCGGCGTTGCACTGTATTATTTGAGAGAGAAATAGCATTCAGCTTCTCAGCACTTATCTCACCCCAAACAAGCTTGACCATCGTTTTGGCACATGACAAAATTAACTCTTCCCCGATTGTGTGAGGCTTCTTATTTTTGTTATTTCAAGGGATAAAAGAAATGATGCCTCCACTACTGCAGCATTTTGTTGAAGAATGGAACCACTGGCATCAAGACGTTGTCTCTTCATGTTCAATTATTGTCAACTAAACAAAGAACGATCTTTGCCTGCATGTTGAGGATGCTTGGTTTCTAGGTGTAATTTAAGCTTACTGGGCCTTAGTGATTCAGCGGTGAGTATTTTGTGACAAATCACACTACATCTTTATCAGTAATGCTTGTAAATCCAAAATCCAGGTAGTTGTCAACATAGTTGCGTTTCTTGTTAGAAGCCATCACTTGCAGACTGTACCTGCAATACCTGCACAAAGAAAAACTGCTATAGCTAATGTATGTCATTATCCATAATAATCAGAATAATAAAATGGTAAATATGAAGCTTCAGCACACAAAGAGTGCAACCATTTTTAAGCAACATTTTTAAGCGGTTCATAATAATGAGAAGTTGGAAGGAAGTTTAATTTTACGTTAATGAGCTCTGTTTTGAAAAAAAGTTAAATAAATTGTTGAAAAATAAAGCAGAATATTATTTACCTTAATTAATTTTAATATACTTCATTGTGCAGAGCTTACTTACCATTAAAGTGGTATTGATGTTGGCTTAAGTTCATGTAACACGGAACTATTCACAGGTAGGCTCAAACTGATGATATGGGGAGGCACACACGGTGATCGATGTTGCGATTGTGAATGTGTGGTTAACTATGAACAATTCAAACACCCTTACTGATACCCAAGATTCAAGACCAGGTTCTCATACAGAATCCATAGCTTAGGAAGCCTTAGAATTATGTTGAGTGAAAATTGTCTAATACCCTAATACATCTCAATGTCTTGTTTTATATCAGAAAAAACAGAATCAGATATAAAAATATATTTAAACAACAAATTTGGGACATATTACTCATGTGTCTGGCAGCAAGGCATTGCAAAAAACTGTACTGAACCTGTGAGTTCACACCACTGGCTGGCTACCCGCTCAAACACTTTGATTTCATCTGTATATATAGCCTCAGCTTATGGCCCCATACATTTTCCTATATGGCCCCCCAGGGTGCCATAGCCCCCAGTTTGTGAACCACTGACTTAAGGAGACACCACACATCTGAGGACCAGAATCACTCAATTTTGACATTGTTCATTTATGTGCTAAAATTGTTCTTTTGGCCTAGAACTACAACGTAGTGTATATATAATATATATTATTATTTTTATTTTATTATTATTTTATTTCTGCAATTTGTACCACCCCCCCGCTCCCATCTTGGCCACCGCATCACCATCATAATTATTTGTAAAATTGTTCTTTTGGCCAAGAACTACAACGTTGTAGCTCTGAAACGCAAATATGAGCCATATTACCTATTCCATGCCCCCCAATGCTGTCCCTCCCCGCGTCCCGTACCTGGCCACTGAAACACCATCATAATTATTTGTATAAATTGAAAGAAAAAAATTCCCATGAAATAGGAATTGTTACTAACGTTTTCTATCACGTCAATACATTAGGCAATGGATAAATAAGAAGTTAGACTAAAGTAACTTGATAGTCAATAAGATAAGGTATATTCGTTGTTTTCTCAAACACGTTTTTTTACTTTCACGGCCTACTCCTCCTGCCATTTTTGTAATACAGATCTCAAATTTTGCACATTTTATACTTGCATACATATGTGTAAAATGACGAAGCGGATTTTGATTACAATGACAGGCGGAATTTCTGGAATTTTTCTTATTCTAGATTTTTCTTATTCTAGATATTACATTATTTTCAGAGTAGCATTTTCAACCTTTTTCGGAGTGATAGGAGAATTTCCCTTCGTAACTTTATTGTTGAATGTTTACAGAATACCCTAAGCTAAATATCTCATCTAACAAAGAATTTTTCGATTATAAGTAGATTTCCATATGACAGCATATAACAAAATAAAAAAATAAAAAAAAAATACAATAGTAATGAAACTAGGTCAGATAATGTAAACGCTCACAAAAACACGATGGAGATAAGATATTAGCTCTAAAAGCAGCCTGGGAAATGTTGGCATCACCTGTGTGGTGTCCCCTTAAGAATAATGTTTAGACTCACACCAAGCACTACTGGCGGCCACCGCAGATTCTCGTCAACAAGGCCGCTGCTATACAAGAGAGTTGCCAGGTGCCTTTTTTTCTTGATATTAAAAGTAACACCAAAAAGGCTGCAACAAATGTGATAAAACCCTGAAACTTCATTAATTATTGTTTACAGTCATGGAGGATGCTACTCATGTCAGAGAGAAGACATATCTCGCCCATGTAAATATACACAATGGGAAGCTTCGGGGAGTGTTGCCATACTATGAATTCTTAACTCGTTCATAATATTTAAACATAACTGTAGTTGATTTTCATGGTACACTTGTTTTCCTTGACAATCGACCTCCACTGGTCATGGGCGGGTTTGCGCGGAGCGCAAGTAGCAAATCCAGTATAAAGTAGTCTTTGGTATAGATTATGTTAGGTTCAATTTGTTTTGTTTTTTTGTCATTTTTGGAAGAAAAACAAAAAATAATAATTTGCAAGATAAATGGTTAACAGATTAATTCAAAACACATCAAAACTCACCAGAAAAAAATGGTTTCGTCCACCAAATGAAGTTCGGTGTTCATCTGGAAATTAACCCAGTTTTATAACACATAGACTCATAAGTAATGAAAATACAAAAACTCCACAGCAAGTAAAACCCATGTAGTCCACAATATTCAACAGGAACTACCACGTGTAGGCCTCACGGCCTCTTGTAGCTTCCTTATTTTCTTATGTTCTTATGTAATATTAATAGTCATTATTTTAATTTAATACATTGCAGCAAAATTACTCATCAGCAAAAACAACCAAAAACAAACTTAACTAAAGAAAACACATACCCTCTAATAACTAAATATACTTAATTTACATGCATAATCTATATATCAAGTAGTGTTAGCCATTGACAAATTATTCCCCATGTATATACCTTTAGCACATCATAAATTATACCACATATTGGTAGGTTTGCAAAAAGATCCTCCAAAGTCTGGTAGGCATACCTGTGTCTATAGTGTTGTGTAAGGACACACTGCTCCACCACGTGCCTCTCCGTCTACACCTCACCACACCTGCACAGCCGCTCTTCCAGCGGTAAGCGGCCCCGCCCGCGCCTATTCCAGCGCCCAGTCTCTACTGCTATGTGACCGTAGCTTAAGGTGCGGCCAGACACTCGAAACCTTGTAAATTCTATTCTTTGAAACTCATTGAATCGGTTGTCTGTGAGTGTAAATGTCGTGTGTAGTTAATGTAGGGTTAAGATCTTTGTACACAAGACACCTCGATGCATTTGATTCTCTAACACAAACTTTTTGAGCTTTCTAAACAACACAGACACATATGGCGTTTTCCTCTCTTATCATTTTGCTCACAAGCTTTCCTATCGGTGTGTTCGCTTCCATTACTTTTCTTATTGCTTAAGAAAGTGGATCATCATACATACCAAACCTTTCATAAGACCATTTCTTGAAAAATTTATGTTGTTTATTCCTCACAAGGTCGGGAAGCGACGGGTAGCCTGACTCAACGTAGCAAACAACATTTGGAGTAATCTTCCTCACCCCATAACAGCTGCTTCAGTACCCAGTTGTACAATTTCACCACAAGTTTTATATCAGCACCCACCTATGACTCGCAGCCATAAACGAGGGACGACAGGAGCGCTGCGCCAAACACCCGTCGCTTCACTATGCAAGGAATGTCATTATTCTTCTTTAAAAATTATATAAGATTTACCACATGACATAATTTGCTTTTTGCATGTAGCTTAACAGCAGACCACACAGAACCGTCACATGTTTTTTTTTGTTTTTGTTTTTTACATTTGTGCCTATAGCGCCTGTAGGCAGTGGTGACCCAGGGCTCGGATGGTAGGCTCTGGAGGTTCACTTGAGGGCTGTGATGGTTGGTCCTCGCCTGTGGTGGCGCAGGCAAGATTATTATAGTGACGCCTGTGATTAGAGGCTCATGCCGCCCCCCTGTGTCCTCCGATCACTTGCAATCGATGGTAGAGTTGATGGGCAGGGCATGTGGGTGTTCTGAGGCCACTCGACGGTGCAGAAAGGTTTTGGTTTTCTTCGGGATCGAACTCGGGTCACCGAGAACGCCAGTCGGAGCGCTAACCGCTCCCCTACCGCCTCCTCTAACCCTCCCCTGTGAACGGTGAACCCAAATACGTGTAACTAGTACAGTGCTCAACCAACATCTCGCCCACACGAAATGGCTCATCATCGCCTCTCTCACCATTGATGACGAAAAACTTGGTTTTTACATTGTTACCCTCATGTAATACTCACAACAATAGTTCTTCAATATCCTCAACTTGTATACATGTTTTCCTACTTGTTGATAACAGAACCGTGTCGTCCATTAACATCAATATTTGTAACCACTCAATGAATCTCTCTGGTGGACACTTTTCTGTAACAGTTATAATTAACACATTAACAAACATTATAAACAGTAAGGAAGAGGTGGGAGAGCCTTGCCTGACGCCCCGTGATGCTGTCATACAGCAGAGCCGAGGATACTCTCGGTGGTGCGGTACATGGCCACCACCGCCGCCAGCATTACCGCCCCGCATCCCAAACCCCTTCATCACCATGAACAGTTTTTGTCTGGGAACATTATCGTAGTCTTTTGTGAAGTCTACAAAAAACCACAAACAATCTTTTTTCTCTTAAGCCTAGCTGTGTTGGTAATAAGTCTGAGCATCACTATATGTTCCATACATCCACGTTTCCGTTGTGCTCCGCTTGCTCTTTATCGGGGTTGAACCACTGACTCAGGAGGTCGCACAAAACATCTCGTACAATTTAGCACTAGCATTTATGTCACTTATTCCAAGATAGTAATTAGGATTTGTTTTATCTCCTCTCATGAAAATTACAAAGATTTTTGCTCTAATCCATGCATCAGGAAAGACGCCAAACATAAAAACGTTGTTGAATAAAGTGGTCAGGGTAACCCTCCACTGGGCTGGCAATAGTGTGAACACACCTGGGGAATATCAGCTGGCCCACATAGTCTATCAGCCCGATACACTAATTGCTACCAGTTAGGGGGACAAATTCTGGCTGTGTTATTTTTAATGTCTGGTCCTTGTGCATTGAGAAAAAGTATGATAGACTTCTCAGTCGTGTAGCTTTCTATATAAATAAGACCATATGCCACATGTAACCCTGTCAAAAAAATCAGCGCTTTTTCACATATAATATGTAGACATAATTCAATATTGTTACATTATACTTGTTTATCTGCATTGGCAAATCAGGTTTTACAGATAACATCATCATCATCATCATCATCATCATTATCATCGTCGTCATCATCTGACATAAACACACTATCATGTACACTGTACAGCACACATGCACAATTACCCCCCCCCTTAACACACTTTTATCTATACAGTATTCATATACGGTATACTGAAAAAACCAAATCCATTGAATTTACCCAGTGGGTGAATGGCCAGCAGACTGGCCAGGGGCCCCAGTACTGCAGCGGTCGCGCGCTTCTTTTGCCGAGTGCCCCTCCACGCTACGTTATCTTGTTAAAAAAACCAAAATTTCCGTTCATTTTCCCCCCAAGGGCCCTCTAATATCCTCTTCCTGGTCACCTCGGCCCCTCCTTGCCTCGCCTTTTTTTAATCAATAGCAAATTTGTGAAAGTAAATAGGACCTTTTTCTCGTATCATGGGGTTATCAAAGTACTTTAAATTTGATATTTTTTCATGACATTCTAGTTTTTCAAAAACATTAATCTGTTCGTCCTTCTTTAGGGGGGTGTTATCTGAGTTTAAAAATTATTTTTTCTAAAATTGTACAAGGGAAAAAAAATGTTTTGCTGCGTAACCGAATCGAATAAAAAATTTCACAAAAGTTTCCACAGATTCCAAAGTTTTTTTATGTGGAAGGAGTATGTGAGATTTAAATAAAAAAGTGGAATTGATATCTGGACCAATAAGTCACAAAGTGATTGAGTTTTTTTTTAGCGTAAAGATAACAAGGTCTGGTCTGTCCTATTAAGATTTTAAACAGATCAAAAAGTTGGCGAATTATTGGTTTTTTTTTCCGCGAGTCACAGCATTCCTTCGCGATATTTTTTAAAAAAGTTTGGGGAAAAATAGCACGTGATTTTTTTTTTTTAAATCTAAAAGCGTAGTTACTAGTTTGTAGAATTATTCCATTTTTACCGATACCCCTGTGAGAGGGAAAAACTGGGACTATTCCAGCTTTTGTTTTTTAGGTCAGTATTCAGAGTGTCGAAATTTGGTAAAATGCGGCACATATTTCAATACAAATGATCTCCAAAAATCAATGAATATATTTGCGGGACAACTTGTTTGGATTTTAAATAAAATCAATGCAATTAATATTCGCTGAAAAAACCCTTTAAGCATCTATTTTATTAAAACTACATTCTTTAAAAAAAGCAGCAATCAAAAACCGTTTCAAGAAAGCTATACGAGAAATTAAAAAAAAAATTTGCTCTTATAAAGGTGCCGCGGAATTGTTCCCCAAGTATGCAACCTAGTTTTTTTGATGTGCAAATAACCCTGGGGTAAAACTTCAAAAGTAAACCCTTTTTTTTTCTATTTCCGATGTGAATTTATTACTGTTCTTGGGGGGGTCCCCCTCACTGAGGGATCAGCACGAGGGGCGGGTTCCGAGGTATAAGCAAGGGACATTGGTTCCCCCCCCCCAATAAAAACGTTCCCCCTTGGGGAAAGCACTAATTTTCCCCCCCCTTTAGGAAAAGCCGGGAATTTTTTCCCCCTCACAGGGAAACACGGTGTTGGGGGCCCCCCTTTCCTTTAACACTGGCAATTTTTTTTGAAAAACGGGGAATTGGGTTTAAGGAAAACCCCAATTTTCCCTAGAACAAGGGGGGAAGGTCCTTTTTTTTCCAGCTTTTTACTTTCCCGTTTCATTTTTTCCCCCCCATGATATCGCAAACTGGTTCTATGGAGAGGGACACAGGGGGCTTTTCAAGAAAAAAAAAGTAACATTTTAAGGACGGCAATTTGACCTCCCCCTTTGACCCCGGGGGTACCTTTATTTTTCTTCAGGGAAGTCAGGTTTTGCGCGTGCCGGTAAGTGAAGGAAAAAACCTTGCCCCCCAAAAAGGAAACCTTTCATTTCCTTAGTTTTTTTTCACTTTTACATTTTTATAGTATCTCTAAATGTTTTAAAACCCACATTTTTTTCCAAGAAGAAAAAGTAAAGTTAACCTTCAAGGGTAAAAATAGTCGTATCCTTGACCCAATTCTATAGCGGCGTTTTAAAATTTTCGAACTCAACAAGTTTTTAAAAATACCAGTTTCTTAACTTTTTTTCCACTTTTATTTAAACGTATTTTACAGATACAAAATTTAAACATATACCAGAATAATAATAATTTTTCATTCTACAATATGAAAAAAAATAGTTTTTTTGTATTTGATATAAAAATATTAATAAATTTTAATATATAATATATTTTTATTAATTTAATTTAAAAAATTATAAAAATATTATATTTATATATATATTATATATTATATAATAAAAATATATATATTAATATTTTTTTTTTCTTTTTTTTTTTTTTTCTCTCTCTCTCTCTCTCCCTTTTCCCCTTCTCCTCTCTTCTCTCTCTCTCTTCTCTCCTCTCTCTCTCCTCCTCTCTCTCTCTCTTCTCTCTCTCTTCCTCTTTCTCTCCGTATATATAATAATATTTTAAAATAATATTATAATTTTAAATATAAAAATATTAATAAATATAAATATTATAATATATATATTAATATATATATATAAAAGAAATATTATATGATAAAAAAAAAATACTAGTATATGCAATTTATATAAAATATATATATATTATAATATAATCGTATACTATATATATATATATATATATAATTATTATATAATATATATATATTATATTATATATATATATATAATATATATAGTAAATAGTATTAGATTATAATATAATACTATATATATATATATATATATATATATATATATTATATATATATATGTATATATATATATAATATATATATATATTTATTACTATATCTATAAATATATTTATATATATATAAAATATATATATATATATATATATAATAAATATATATTAAATTTATTATAATATAATGTTATAAAATTATATATATATTTTAAAAGGGAAATTTAATTAAATTATTAATTAATATATATTAATTATATATATATATATTAATAAAATATCTAAATATTTATATATTATATATTGGTTTTTATATATATTATATAATATATATAATAATATTTTTAATTTAATATATAATATTATATATATTATATATATATATATATAATATATTTAAATATAATTAATAATATTATATATATATTATATATTATATATATAAAATATATATATATATATATTTTAATATTATATATAATATAATATAATATATATATATATATATATTATAATAATATAGATATAATATATTATTTTATATATATTATATTTATATATATATATATATATATTATATATAAAAAATATAATATATATATATATAATTTAATATATTATATATATATAATATTTATATTATTAATATTTTATATATAAAATTTTTAAATTTTTATAAAAAATTAATTTTATTTATTTTAAAAAAAAAAAATTTTTAAATATTTTTAATTTTTTGAATTTTAAATTAAAATTTTTTAAATTTTAATAATTAAACAAAGATATAAAAAAAAATTAAAAAAATTTTTTTTAAGGGTTTATTAAAAAAATTTTATATAAAATATTTTTGTTTTAATTAAAAAATATTTTTTTAAATTTTTTAAAAAAACAAAATTTTTTTAAAAAAAAAATTTAAATTATTTTTAAAATTTTAATTAAAAATTTTTATTTACAAAAACAAATTTCATTTTTTATTTTTAATTAATTTAAATTTTTTAAAAAAAGGGGGAAAAAAAAGGGGAAGGGAAAAAAAGGGGGGAAAAAAAAAAAGGAGGGGAAAAAAAAAAAAAAGGGAGAAAAAAGGGGAAAAAAAAAAAACCCCCAAAAAAGGGGAAAAAAAAAAAAAATTAAATAAATAAAAAATTGTGCCGCATTTTTACCATAACTTACGCACACTCTGAGTACGTGACCTAAAAAACAAATGCGGGAATAGTCGCCACGTTTGCCCTCTAAAACAGGGTTGTACGGAAAAAAAATGTGACATTATATTTCAAAACTAGAAACTACGCTTTTTAGTTTTAAAAAAAAAAGCCCACTGCTATTTTCACCAATCATTGTTTAAAAAAATCATCGCAAAGGGAAAATTCTTGACTCGCGGAAAGACAAAAATAATTCCCAACTTTTGATCTTTTAAAAATGTTTTAATGGGACAGACCAGACCTTGTTATTTTTACCGCAAAAAAAAACTCAATCATTTTGTATTATTTGGCCCAATTTTCAATTCCCCCCTCTTTTTTTTCCCCTCTACATACGTCCTTCTCCACAAAAAAACACCCTTTGGAATCGGGGAAAACCTTCTGGGTAAATTTTATATTTGTTTTGGGTTTTACGCAGTCCAAAACTTTTTTGTTCCTTGTAAAATTTTTGAGAAATATATATTTTAAAAACTCAGTTTAACCCTATCCCTCACAAATTTTTAAGGTACAAAACAGATATAATGTTCTGAAGACTAGAATGCCCAAATAAAAATTTTCTTTAAACCCGTACTTCGTAACCCCAGGGATACGAAAAAATGGTCCTATTTACTTTCAAAAATTTGCTATTATAAAATAAGGTCGGGGGCAGAGTGAGGGGACCGGAAAGGTGCCCAGGAAGGGGATATTAGAGTGGTCCCCCCTATGGGGGGAAGATGAACGTGATTTGGGAAAAAAACCATAGATAACAGTAGACGGGGATGGGGACCTCGGAAACCCAAAAGCGCGCGGGACCGCTGCAGTACGGGCCCCCATGGCCAGCCCTGCTGGCCCTTTCACCTACGGTTTAACTTCATATGGACTTGGTTATCAGTATACCGTATATGATAACTGTATGACTAATATGTTTTTTTTAAAAGGGGGGAGGTAATTGTGATGGTTTGGGGCTGTACATTTGTACATGAAGTGTGATTTGTCAGATGATGCGACGTGAAAATGAAATAAAGGGGGATGATGATGAGGGTTGTTATCTTTTAAAACCTGTTTTGAAAATAGATAAAAAAGGGTATAATGTAACAATATTAAATTATTCAAATTTATATGTGAAAAAGCGCTGTTTTTTTTGCCCCCCCGGGGTTAGTGGCATTTTGGTTTAAATTTATATAAAAAGCTCCCCGGACTGAAAAGGCCCTATAAATACTTTTTCTCAATGCAAAAGGACCAGACATTAAAAATAACAAGCCGAATTTGTCCCCCAAAACTGGTAGAAATTTAGTTTTATGGGTCTGATAGACTATGTGGGCCGGGCTGATATCCCCAGGTGTGTTCACACTATTGCCAGCCCAGTGGAGGTTACCCTGCCCCCACTTTTTTCAACAATTTTTTTATGTTTGGCGTCTTTCCTGATGCATGGATTAGAGCAAAATTTTTGAAATTTTTTTCATGAGGGAGAAAAACCAAATCCAAAATTACTATCTTGGAATAAGTACTAAATGCTAGTGCTAAATTGTACGAGTTTGGTTTTGTGCAAACCCCCTTGAGGGGGTTTTCAACCCCGATAAAGAGCAAGCGGGGCCAAAACGGAAACGTGGAGGGATGGAAAAAAATAGGATGCTCAGACTTATTACCAACACAGCTGGGCCCTTAAGAGAAAAAAGATTGTTTTGGTTTTTGTAGACTTCAAAAAAGGGGACTACGATAATGTTCCCAGCCCAAAAACTTTTTTTTTTTTCATGGTGTTTAAAGGGGGGTTTGGGATGCGGGGCGGTAATGCTGGGGCGGTGGGGGCCCCATGTACCGCACCCCCCGAGAGTATCCTGGGGCTCTGCTTACGACAGCATCAGGGGGCGTCAGGCGGGGGCCCTCTCCCACCTTTTTTCCTTTTCCCTGTTTAAAAAGTTTTTTAAATGTGTTAATTAAAAACTTTACGGGAAAAGTGCCCCCCAGAGAGATTCATGAGTGGTTACAAATTTTGATGTTAAGGGACGCCCACGGTTCTGTATCAACAAGTAGGAAAAAAACTTATAAAAATTTTGAGGATATTGAAGAACTATTGTTGTGAGTTTTACATGGGGGAAAAACCAATTTTTAAAAACCAATTTTTTCGTCATCAATGGTGAGAAAAGGCGATGATGACCCTTTTCGTGGGGGCGAGATTTTGGGGTTTGAGCCGTACATTACCCGTATTTTTTTCACCGTTTCACAGGGGGGGGTTGAGGAGGGGGTAGGGGGGGCGGTTACGTCCCCGACTGGCTTTTCTCGGGGCCCCAAAGTTCGATCCCCAAAAAAACCAAAAACCTTTCTGCCCCGGGCGAGGGGCCCCTCAGAACACCCACATCCCCTGCCCTAAAACCTAACCTTCGTTTGGGCAAGTGATCGGAGGACAAAAGGGGGGGCGGGAAATGAGCCCCCTAATAAAGGGGTACTATAAAAATTTTGGGCCTGCGCCACCACAGGCGAGGACCCCCCATCAAGCCCTCAAGGTGAACCTCCAGACCCTACCACCCGAAGCCCTGGGTAAACCACTCCCTACGGGGCGCTATGGGCCCAAAAATTTTAAAAAAAAAAAAAAAAAAAAAAATGTGAGGGTTTCCCTGTGGGTCTGCTTTTTGGGCTACATGAAAAAGAAAATTTAAATTTTCATGTGGAAAAATTTTATATTTTTTTTAAAAAAGGGAAAAATGACTTCCCCTTGCATAAAAAAGGGGAGGGGTTTTTTGGCGCAGCCCCTCCTGTCGCCCCCGGGTTTTTTTGGTGCGAGTCTAGGTGGGTGCTGATAAAAAACTTGTGGTGAAATTTTTAAAACGGGGACTAAGCAGCTTTTATGGGGGGGGAAGATTACTCCAAATGTTTTGGCAAACGTTGAGTCAGGCTACCCTCGTTTCCCCGACTTGTGAGGAATAAACAACAAAAATTTTTTCCCAAAAAAAGGTCTTTAAAAAGGTTTTTTATGTATTGTTTACCACTTTTTTAAGCAAAAAAAAAGTAAGGGAAGGGGAAACACCCCGATAGGAAAGCTTGTGGCAAAAATAATAAAAAAGGGGAAAACCCCATATGGGGCCCCGTGTTGTTAAAAGTTTCAAAAAGGTGTTAGAGAATAAAATGCATCGAGGTGTTTTGGGTTTTAAAAGACCCTTAAACCCTCTTTTAACTACACACGACTTTACACTCACAGACAACCGATTAAAAAGAGTTTCAAAGAATGGGAATTTAAAAGGTTTCGAGTGTTGGCGCCCTTTAAGCTACGGTCACAAGCAGTAAGACGGGGCCGCGGAATGGCGCGGGGGGGCCCGTTTACCCTGGAAGAGCGGCTGTGCGGGTGTGGTGGGGTGTGACGGGAGGCCGGGGGTGGGGGCCAGTGGTCCTTACAAAAACCTATAGACACAGGTATGCCTACCAGACTTTGGAGGATTTTTTTTTCAAAAAACCCACCAAAAAATGTTTTTTGGGTTTAAAAATTTTGAAAGTGCCCAAAGGTATATACATGGGGAAAAATTTGTCAAAGGTCACTACTTGATATTAGTTATGCATGTAAAAATTAAAAATATTTAGTTATTAGAGGGGATGTGTTTTCTTTAGTTTTAAATTTTTTTTTGGTTGTTTTTGGGCCCGATGAGTAATTTTGCTGCAATGTTTAAATTAAAATAATGGGCTATTAATATTCAAAAAAACATAAAAAAAATAAGGAAGTACAAAAGGCCGTGAGGCCTACACGTGGGGGAGTTCCGTTGAATATTGTGGAAATACATGGGTTTTACTTTCTGTGGAGTTTTTTTTTATTTTTATTTCTTAGAGCTATGTTTTTTATAAAACCCGGGGTAAAATTTCCAGATGAAAACCGGGGGGGGGTTTATTTGGTGGACGAAAACCCTTTTTTTTGGGAGTTTTTATGTGGTTTTTTTAAATTTAAATTTTTAAAAATTTATTTTGCAAATTATTAAATTTTTTTTTTTTTCTTCAAAAATGACAAAAAAAACCCAAAAAAAAAATGAACCTAACCCTAATCTATTTCCCAAAAACTACTTTTAACCCGGATTTGCTTTGCCCCCGCGCAAACCCCCCCCATGACCATTTGGGGGGTCGATTGTCAAAGGGAAAAAAAGTTTACCATGAAAAAACAACTACAGTTTTGTTTAAAAATTAGAACGATTTTAAAAATTATATTTTGGCAAACCCCTCCCCAAAACCCTTCCCCTTTTTTGTATAACATGGCGAGATATTTCTTCCCTCTGACATTAGTTTCATCCTCCCCTGCGGGAAAAAATAAAATTAAATGAAGTTTCAGGGTTTTTTCACAAATTTTTGCAGCCTTTTTTGGGGGTTACTTTTTTTAAAATCAAGAAAAAAAACCCTTTCAACTCTCTTGTATAGCAGCGGGCCCTTGGGTTTACGGAATCTGCGGGGGCCGCCAGTAGTGGGTTGGTGGATTTTAACATTATTTTTAAAGGGGGAAAAACCACACAGGTGATGCCAAAATTTTCCCGGCCCCGCTTTTAGAGCTAATATCTTATCTCCATCGGGGTTTTTGTAAACGTTTTTCCTTATTGGGGGGGGCCCAGTTTAAATTTAAATATTGTATTTTTTTTTTTTTTTTTTTTATTTTGTTTTTTATTTCATATGGAAATCTTTCTTTTAATCGAAATATTCTTTGTTAGATGAAAATATTTTAGCTTAGGGGAAATTTTGTAAACACCCCCCAAAAAAGTTACGAAAGGGAAAAAAATTTTTTTTTTTTCCCATCACTCCGAAAAAAGGGTTTAAAAAAGCTTTCTCTGAAAATTTAAAGTTAAAACTAAAAATAAGAAAAAACTAGAATAAGGAAAAAATTTCCCGGGAAATTTCCCCCTGTCATTGTAATCAAAAAACCGCTTGTTTATTTTTCACTATGTAAAGCAATATAAAAAGTGCAAAATTTTAGGTCTGTATTAAAAAAAATGCAGGGGGAGTAGGCCGTTTAAAGTAAAAAAAAAAGTGTTTTGGAAAAAAAACAACGAATATACCTTATCTTTTGACTATCAAGGGTTTTTCTTTAGTCCAACTTCTTATTTATCCTTGGGCCCAATGATTGGGGTGATAGAAAAAGTTAGTAAACAAATTTCCCATTTCATGGGAATTTTTTTTTTTTCAATTTATACAAAAAATTATGATGGTGTTTCAGGGCCAGGTACGGGACGGGGAGGGGCGCAATTGGGGGGGGGATTTGGAAAAGGTAATATGGTCATATTTTCGTTTCAGAGCTACAAAATTTTTTGTTTCCCAAAAAAACCTTTTACAAATAAATTTTGATGGTGTGCGGTGGCCAAAATGGAAAGCGGGGGGGTGGGACAAATTTGGGAGAAAAAAAAAAAAAAAATAATAATTATATATATATAATATTTATTTAAAAAAAATTTTAACATAATAACAACAAATTGGGGATTCTGGCCCAAAAAAATTTTGCCCTTTTCATTGGTTACAATGGGGGGAAAAAGGAGTGGGGGCCTTAAGAAAGTTGGGGCCTTAAAACGGGGTTTTCAAAAACTGGGGGGTAGGCCCCCCTGGGGGGCCCATTATAGGCAAAAGTTGGGGCCCTAACTGATATATTACCAAGTTTTTAAATAATTTTTTTGAGCGGGAAAAAAAAACATTGGTGTAATATTAAAAATTTTTTCAATTAAAATTTTTCCAAGCCCTTGGCGCCAGAAACCCAAGGGTATAGTAAATTTTGTTTTTTTAAAATTTTTTAAAATTTCCCCCGATTCCCCGTTTCCCCCATATCAAACATTTTAGATGTAGTTGGGTTAATTGAAATTTCCAAAATCAATAATTTAAGGAAGGGCCCCTTCCAAAGTTTTTAAAATTTTGGTAAAAAAATTTCCCGGCTTAAATTTTTTTCAAAATTTTTGAATTTTTTTCCAAAAAATTTAAACGTAAAATAAACCTTTTCCCCCTTCATTATTTGAAGCCTTAAAAAAATGTTAAAAAAGTTCCCTTTTTTTGAACTTAAAACCCTTTAATTCATTTTAGGGTAATAACTCTTCCAAAAGAAATTTTTTTTTGGAAAAAATTAGAAGGTTAAATTAAAAGGGTTTAACAAACCCAATTTTTTCAATACTTTTTTTTACAAAAACAGAAAAAGGTTTTAAGTAAAAATTTTAAAAATTCCCTTTCCAACCCATTAATTAAAAACCCTTTTAAAAAAGTCCCCAAAAAGGGGTCCTTTTTTGTTTTAGTTCAAAATTTAACCCTTTAAATTTTTGATTATTTACTTGACAAAATTGCATATAGGGATTTTTCTTTTTCCCTTTTAAACCAAATGGAAAGGGTTTAACAAGGGGAAAGGTTTTTTTGTTAAACTTAACTTGGTTTTTGGGGTTTAAAAATAATGGGGCTTTTTTTAAAAAGGAAAAACCCCGAAAAAAAAAGGCCCCCAAAAAAATTCCCTTTTTTTTTTTTCTTTCCAATTTTAAATTTAAAACCAAATGGGGCCCCAAAACCGGCCCCCGGGGGAATTTTTTCCCTTCCAAAATTTAAAACTGAAAAAAAAAGGGGAAAAAAAATAAAAGAGCAGGTTTATACAAAAAGGGGTTAAAGGGGGTTAAGGGTAGATTGCGTGTGTCCTTTCTTTTCCCTTTTGTCTTGTGAAGATTAGAAAAGGAGAGAGGGGGAAAAAATACAAAAAACAAAACGGGCAGAAAAAAAACAGACAAGGGGCAGGCAGACAAAAAAGAAAAGACAAAAAACCCAGTTATTAGGGGAGAAAAACACCCCCGGGGCTTTGGAGGGGAGGACATTAGGTGGGGGGGTGAGGCAACAGAGGATGGTGACCCGGCGGGCTTTGAAACCCCGAGGATCCCCCCCTTCCCTCTCCCCCGCCTTAAAAAAATTTTTAATAATTATTTAAAATAAAATAATAATAAAAAATAAAAATTTAAAAAAAAATAAAATAAAATTTTTTCCCCCGAAGGAATACAAGCAAAAAAAACAACTAAATATAGACAAGGGAATGAACTTAAGTCTAAAGCAAAAAATGATAATAGCTATAACCTCTATAAAAATAAAATAAAAATAAAAATTTTTAATATCACCCGAAGGATACAGACAAAAACCAAAAAAAAAAACAAGAAAAAGTAAGTTTAAAGTACTGAGCAAAAAATACATAAAAGGCACATGGCATGAGAATTTAGATGTTTAGAGCAATAGTACCTATGAAGAGCTCCCGTAAAGGGGTCACCAGTATAGGGAGTTTCTGTCAATGTCTCCTACCCCGGTAAATCTCCTTGGGGGAATTGGGGATTTTTCTTGTGTGGATTTCTTTAGTGGGGTCATTTTTTTCCCTTTCCCTTTTATACTCGGAAAAAACAAAGAAAAAATATGAAAGGCTATTTTTTTACTTTTGACGTTTGAGGCTATTTTTAGGTACGGGGATTTTGTACGCAAGTTGTTACACTGATTTTGAATTTTTCGTAATCTGGTGTCGTTCTAACTTAGTAATAAAGTTAATCTGAGCTGAGTGTACGAAACGACAGGGTTTTCATATAGATACGAAAAAACTTTTTGGTTACGAATCTATAGTTACGAAAATTGTGTACGAACCCCTGAAATCATTTTTACTGCAGACTTTTTTAGTTGAGGGGGCTTTGCTTGCCTTTTTTAGACTCTGGAAAAAAACCAAAAAGAAACTAAATTGGGGGCCTTTTTCATTTTTTTTTTTTTATTTTTTTTTTTTGTAGACATTTTTTGTTTTCCATTAGACCCTTTAAAAGTACCAAGAAAAAATTTGATTGGGTTTTTGGGGGTTTTTTGTTCCCGCAGATTTTCTTTAGTTGGGAATTCTTTCCTGGGGTTTTGACTTCCCTCCATGCTACATAATTTTAACTAAGGCAACCCTTTTATCTGCAAAAAAAACATGACTCCATTTGTTTTTAGGGTAGTACATTATAGCTGGCATGCTGGTGTCGTAGTTAAGTGCTTAGATTAGAGGCAAGTCTCCCATACAGCATACGTTTTGTCAACGTGAAGAACAGAGGTGCCTCCCCAGCCTTACAGGGTGACACGGGTTGACACTGCCAGGTACGTAGTAACACGGATCACCACTGCTAGGGAACACGGGGCAAGGTAAAACGATCACAACAAGGATACTATACTCGTCCTTGATCACCATGCCCGGGAACACGGGTGGACACTGCCCAAAAAACAAGGGTTTCCCCGGAAACAGGGCCAGGTAACAGGGTGGACACTAGAGGAACACGCCCACGGGTTTTAAAACGGGGAACCTACCCCGCCATGTCAAGGGTCGCCAGGGAACACGGGGTAAACTGTCAGCTACTGTAACCGGGGACACTATGAGGTAAAACCTGCCCGGAAAACGAGACACGGGGTAACTTTGCCATTTACGTAATAGGGTAAGCGGGGACCCCGGCTTTTTTTACACTTCGAGGCGCGAGGCAAATAGCTCCCCTTTTAGTACCGTGGTGGTAACAAGACGTTGTGCTCCAGCTCCCCCCCGAATATTACCCCTACTATCACTTCACCGACCACGAACTACACTAAGTTTTAGTGTGCCTGGTTTGCTGTTGGTGAGGTGTATGTTGTGCCGGGCCCCTTTCCCGTGATTGATGCCGCCGCGACGACGGCCCCCGCCGGCTGCCCCAGCATAGGACACCACTTTATTTCCCCAAGAGGGGCCGCTCGCCTTCCCCTTCGTCTGGGGAGACCCAACAGCCGATAAGACTGCAAAACTTGCACGTTCCTTCGCCCCATCACTGCCTCCCCCCTCCACGCGATGCTATACCCCCAAATTCTGCTGCTTCTGACTCCGCTTGCCCCCTGCTTTCCCAGCCCACTGCCCCATCACGTAAGGTAGCTGAGGGACTCTTTGAAAAACCCGGGAAGGTGCCAGGGCATTTTTTTGTTTCCCTTTTTAAAAAAAATTTGTGCTAGCATCTAACCCTCACTGGGGGGGGGGGGGGGGGCGAGGTATCAGTGAGGGGCCAAATTTAAACCTTTTCCCAGCCCCAGAGTCTGTCACAACGCTGGGGGGTGGTCCGTAAAGGCTGGGTTGAGGACGACGACCCGACCCCATGCGGGAGAATTTTCCCCGTTCCCCCGAAAGACAAATGACGAGATTCGGTGGGTTTTCTGTACTTGAGGCTCCCTTCAGAATTTTTAGTGCCCTTAGATCCCCACTCCCGTCCGGGACGGTGAGTCGGAGGGCCAACCGGGAATCAGGGTCAAATTTCGGGCCCCTTCCCGACGGGTCTCCCTAGATAAAGCGGTGTATGGGTCCCGGGCCCCACACCCCCCCTGTCCTCCGGGGACCCGCTGCTTCCTTTTTGGCCATGGTAATGCCACCGAAAATGAAAAATCCCTGCGGAAATGCAGCGGTTTTTATGTTTCAGAGGGGTGTGCCCGGCCCGGGGTACTGCCTTTTTTGGGTGATGACCACCGCCACACCATAAGCAGTGCCCCGGCTTACCCCAGGGGGGCAAAGGGACTCCTTCAACATGACCCACCTGTTCCATCTCGGATGTAAAGGAAGCTGAGGGGCCCCATTCCCCAACCCCCTTTGGGACCTTCCGTTTCCCCCCAAGGGGGCCCCCCTTGTACGGGAAACCCCCTTTTGTCAGAAGGAAAAGTACATGTATTAAACCCCTCCGCCCAGATCCTTTCCTTGTTGTAATGAAAATAGTCTGTTGTTAGCTATAAAATTAAGAAAAGCACGTAATATGCCAAAGTAGTAGTGGACTAGGGAGACTAGACAGGCATATCTATAAAATATGGTATATTCACTAAATCGTCTAAATGGCACAAAAAATTTACAATGGAAATTACGTCTGGGCCTCAAGGCGTTAAGGGTAGGATTGGAGGGGGGGTTTTTGTGGGGGGGGGTCCAAATTTCTTTTTCTACGTATGTTGTGAAGATATGATTATATATATATATAGAAGAGAGAGAGAGAGAACATACAAATACAGACAGAGAGACAGACAGGAGGCAGACAAACAGACAAAGACAGAAGGTAGTCAGGCAGGCAGGGACACACAAACAGACAAAGAAAGACAAACAGGACAGAATATGAGGGGAGGAAGGAGAACATTTCCTTACCTGGTGTTTTGTGGAGGTGAGGCAGGCAGGTAGGTAGTGAAGGCAGGCTGTCTATGCACAACAGAGGGATGCTGCCACCTCTGACTCATGGCTCTTAGAAAGACTCCTCCTTGGTAAGCGATCCAGCTCATCCACACCTCCTCCAGACCTATAAATAAATAATAATAATAATAATAAAATAATAAACTTTATTCTCACCCGAAGGAATACAAAGCAAAAAAACAACATAATATAAGACGAGCGGAATGAACTTAAGGTACAAGCAAATAATTGATAATAGGGAGAATCCCCTATTATCATTAGATATAGGAAAGAGGGGCGTCATAGGCTTAACCTCTATAATAGTAATAATAATAATAATAATGTTAATATCACCCGGAGGACATACAGGCCATAAATAAAAAAAGACAACAAGACAAATAGTTAACTAAGTACTAGAGCAAAATATACATAATAAAGGCACAGGGCATGAGGTACATAGAGCACATAGTACCTATGAAGTGCTCCTCGTCAAGTAATCCAGTATAGGGAGCTTCTGTCCCATGTCTCCTTCCCCGGTAATTACTCTTAGGGACATTGGGGGATTTATCTTGCTGTGTGGAATTCATTAGTTGGTGGTCACTATTTTCCTATCATTTATCTCTGAAAAAAACAAAGAAAAAATAATGATTAGGGGACGTTTGAGGCGATTCTTAGGGTACAGGTAGTTTGCGTTAACGCAAGTTGTTTACTCTGATTTGATTTTTTTCGTACATACCTGGTGTCGTTTAGTAACTTTTTTTTCTAGTACTCAAGTTCAACTCTGAGCTGAGTGTACGAAAACGAATATCGTGTCATATAGGCTACGGAAAGAACTTTTTTGGTGCTACGAATCTACTAGTGTACGAAACAAAATTGTGTACGAAAATCTGTAATCAGTTTTACTGCAGTACTTTCATTAGTGGGGGTCATGCTAGCCTTTTCATTTAGACTTGTGAAACACAAGAAAAAAAATGATTAGGGCCATGTTTCATAGTTGTTTTTTTAGTTTGTTTATGCTAGACATTGCTTGTCTTCCATTAGATCCTGGAAATACCAAAAAAATATATTGATTAGGGTTCTTTTGGGAGCTTTTTGTTAATGTACTTCATAGTGCACCAGGACATTCTTCCTGAGGTTTTACTTACATCCATGCTACATAAGTTTAACTAAGGGCAAACCCTTACTGCAAAGAAAAACATGACTCCATTAGTGTTTAGGGTAGTACAATATCATAGCTGGATGCTGTTGTGATTTGTGGTCTACAGATGCTTAGATTAGAGCAAGTGCTACCATACAGCATACGTGTTGTCAACTGAAAGAACAAGAGGTGCCCAACAGCCTTACATGGGTGACACGGGTGGACACTGCCAGGTACTGTAGTGACACGGATCACCACTGCCAGGTAACACGGGCACAGCGTAACACGGATCCCACAAGGATACTATACTCATCCTTGGAGTCACCACTGCCGGTAACACGGTGGAACGGCCAAGTAAAAACAGGTTGCCACGGTACCACAGGAACATCATAAAAAGTTGATAGCAAAGTTTAAATTGCGATAGAGTTGAAGTAAATATTAAGTGCATGCATATTTCGGTCAGAGTCTCGTAATTGCATTTCTTTAGATTGGTTTTACTGTTTTATTTGATAATAATAGAAAAAACATTTAAGAAGAACAGTAGTAATATATACTAATTAAACCAGTCTTATGATAGTCAATGCAGCAAGGAATGGGCCAGCAGACTGCCATGGGGCCTGATACTGCAGCGTCCAGCGCGTAGTGACCATATCCAGGTAGTTGTAGGAGTAGTTGTTGCGGCGGCGTAGTGCGGAGTGTCATATCCAGCGCTAATGTTATCTAGGTAGTGTAATTTTCCATATGTCGCATATACACTCCTTACTATTAAAAAACATCTTGTATCTCACGTAAGTAGTGATTGCGGACGGAAGTTAATAAAGAGAATGTTCTTAGAATCTATTAAGGTGAACAGAAACCACACTCCCAAATAGTGTGAGGGAATTTTCGGGTCCTCGTGAAAATTTACCATTACGTATATAAATAAATAATAAATAATATATGTAATATATATATATAATATATATAATATATATAATCTATATATTATAGATGATATATATATATATAATATATAGACATATAGAGATATAGAGAGATATATAGAGATAAACCCTCAATGAGTTGAAACACGAATCACCTCGCGTCCCTGTGTTGTGTGTTTTTCCCTTTCAGGGTATTAAGATATAGATAAAGATAGGATAATACATATATCTATATATATATATATAAATGATAGATATATGAGATATATAAGATATAGATGAGATAGATATAGATATAAGTATATATAAGTATAGTATAGACTTCTATATATTAGATATATATAGATATCGATAAGAGATTAGATATATATAATAGATAGATATATATATATACAGATATAGATATTATATATTAATATATAGATATATTATATATGTATATAAATTTAGATATATTATATATATATATATATATATATAATATAGCTATATATATAATATTTATATGATATATAATAAATATAATAATTTAGGATTATTATTCTTTGCAATAGGGGGGGGGTATGGCTGCATGCATCCCACCCCCCCCCTTCCCCTACTATTAGCATGACCTGCTAATACCTCTGCTGGCTGTGTGGGCGTTTATTGCGAAAATTTCCAGGATGAAAGCAACGAACTTCCTTTGGTGCACGTAAACTATCTTTTTCTGCGTGAGTTTTGATGTGTTTGAATGAATCTGCTAACCATTCTGTCGCAAATATATTTTGATGTCATAGGTAAAGTTAGGTTTATTATATAGTAGGTTACGTATAGGTTATTGTTAGGTAACAGGTTAGGTTTGTATAGGTTCTATTTTTTTTTGCAATTTTTTGCAAATCACAAAAAAGGAAAAAAAAAGTGATGTCGACAGAAACGGTTAGCCAGATAATTCAAAACACATAAACACTCACAGAAAAAAAATAGTTTCGTGGCACCAAGAGAAGTTCTGTGTTCAGTATGGAATGCTACCCGTTATTGACCAAGAAAGACCCCGTGTTTATGCTGTTTATCTCGTTATGTTGGGTTTAAGTTAGAAATGGGGTAAAACAAACTCAGGGATGCAGAAATCTACCGATTGCTGTAGGTAAGAAGGCAAACCCTCGCGACCTAGAACGTAATTTCCATTGTATTTGGGTACAATTAGGAGATTCTAGTGAATATAAGCAATATTTTATAGCTATGACCGTTTAGTATCCTTGTTTCCACTAAATAATTTGGGTATAGTCAGGACTTTTCATGTCGTAGTTTTATGGCTAACACATATGAGTTATATAGCAAAAGAAAGATCGGGTGTGAAGGGGTAGATTCGTTTTATCGCCCTGCATATGCGTTACTACCTTATGATGGACAATCTTTTGTCATGCAGGTCTTCTATAACCTTCAAAACTCTTGGCAAACGTAATTTGGTCAAAAATCACGGACAAAAATGATATCTAATAAGAATAAATCGGTGCCAACTCCCACGTCGCCATCAGCACAGGAATCTAGGACTTTTGAAAGCCCACTACCGAAATAATACCGGGGTGGGTAGGGGCACTGTGTGTGTGTGTGGCTGGCCGCCGACCTCCGGCCCGGATTCGAACCTGTGCTGCGGATTCGTAGGTAGACGCGCGAGCCACTACACCACGGAGACGATTCCGTGAGGCGAGACTTAGGGGAGGGAAGGGAACAAATTTGATGGTAATTTCCAGTTGACACCGAATGCACTTGGTGGACAAAACAGTTATTTCTGGTGAGTTTTGTGTTTTGAATTAACCTGCTAACCGTTCGTCGAAATCATTATAAAATTTTTTTTGCGACGAACCTGATTGAAAAAGAATGCACCTAACCGAAATACATACTATACCTAAGCTAACTCAACCTTTACCGAACACACAAAAAAAGATTTGCGCAGTAACGGTAATACACATCAAAATTCACCAGAAAAAATAATTCGTCACCAACGTGAATAGTCGTTCAAAAACTGGAGCATAATACTAAAATGAACTTTTTGCGGCCTCCCAACACTCTGTTTCTTTTTCTTTCTTCTTTCTTGTAATAGGTTCTTTCGTGGTTTCGATATTATTTTTTTTAATTTCTTTACGTTCTGTACTATCTTTCCTCCCATCCGTCCCACTCCTTCCTTCTTTCCTTTCCTTGACTTCTTCCCACTTTCATTCTTCCCTCTACATTTATTCTTCTTTCTTCTTCTTGAAAATAGTTGCTTAGTAATGTTAAGGAATCTTCTTCTTGAAATAGGTGGACTGTTTAGTATCCTTAACCCCTTCATGCCACCAGATCTTTCCTTTTCTATAGTCAAAAAATCTTGTTGTTAGCCATAAAATTAAGAAAAAGTATACTAAAATTACCAAAGTAGTTAGGGACAAGGATACTAAATCAGGTTATATCTATAAAATTCTGGCTTATATTCACTAAAGAACGTCTAATGGTAGCAAATTACAATGGAATTACGTTCTGGGTTAAAGGGTGAAAGCATCTCTTTCTGAGTAGGTAATAGGTCTTGTTTTGAAATATTCTATGATACATTTAAGCCAGGCAGAGAGGAATAGGGTGATAATGCCTTGCTAACACCTATGATAGAGTACAGAGAGGGAATAAGGATGATAAGCCTTGAAACACACTAGTAAGATGTACAGAGAGTGAATAAGTGATAATACCTGCTAATACCCTATAATAGCTGAGAGGGAATAAGGTGATAATGCCCTGCTAACACCCAAGATAGCTGTACAGAGAAAATAAGTGAGTGAAATGCCTTGCTAATACCTAAGATAGCAGGCAGAGAGGAAATAAGAGAATGCCTTGCTAACCCCTATAATATTGTACAGAGAGAGAATAAGGTGATAAAAGCCTAGCTAATACCCTATGATAGCTGTACAGTTGAGGGAATAAGGGTGTGAATCCGTCTAATACAATATGATAGCTGGCAGGGAGAGAAATAAGGTGTTTAATGCTATGGATAATACCCTATCATGCCTGTGTGAAGAGGGGAGAGAAGGAGGTAATGCCTGGCGAACACCCTATGATAGCTGTACAGAGAGGGAATAAGGGTGTTAATGCCTTGCCTAAACGCATATATGGCTGTGTATAGGGGGAATAAGGTGATAATGACTTGCTAACACCCTAAGCTGGCGTGCAGAGAGGGAATAAGGGTGACAATGCCTTGCTAAACACCCCGATGATGGCTGTGCAGAGAGGGAGTGAGTTTGACAATGCCTTGCTAATACCTATGATGCTGGCATTGAGAGAATAAGGTGTTATGCCTTGCTAATACCTATGAAGGCTTGCAGCGAGCAGAAAGGGGTAATGCCTGCTAATACCCATGATGCTGTGCAGAGAGGGAATAAGAGAAATAAATATAATAGTGGATAAATAAATCGTAGGTGGAAAGCGCTGGTCCCTGTCGATGATACTTTTGAAGGGGGATTTGGCTAAGGACACGTTTATGAGGATTAGATACAGATGAAAAAAAAATCGCGGTATCTACAACTCCGCGTGACCACCCGTTGCATGAAGACACGCGGGGACGGTTGAGGCCTTCCTTCACTCGTGCCGGAAGGGCACGCGGGGTCGGGTGAGGGCCTCCCTGCCCCGTGCCGTGATAGCATCTGGGCCTACCAGCCCCTCATCACCCGTGCCGTGAAGGCACGTCGGGGGCTGGTGAGGCACTTCCTCAACGTGCCGTGAAGGCTCTGCGTGGCTGGTGAGGCAATGAGATGGCGTGGTGGTGGATCGCCAGCGTGGAGGCAGTGGCCTGGAGGACGTCAGGGTAGGGATTTTGAGTTGATTTTAATATTCTTGACCCCCTAATGTTATGGTTAGGTCATTCTTCTAACGCTAACCTGCACTTCTTAACTCCAACCTGTACTTTACTATTTGAGGGTGCATGTAAACGAAGGCTGTATTGTTAGAGCGAAGCGAGTAAGACAACTTATGGGTTCAATCTTCTCAACACCAACCTATTGGTTGAGGCGGGTGAGCCCCTCCCTGCCCTTGCGTGAATGCACCACGCACGGGCCGGGGTGCGGCCATCCCTGCCGTGCGTGAATTGCACGCGGGGGGCGGGGAGGCCCTCCCTGCCTTGCCGTGAAGGCAACTCGGAGGGGTGAGGCCCCGCTCACTGCCCGTGCCGCGCAGCACGCAGTGGGGGGGCGGTGAGGCATCCTGACTGCAGTGTGTGAGAGGCACGCGAGGGGCGGGTGTGAAGGACCCTCCTCGCCTCGGCGTGTGAAGGCCACGCGGGGCGGGTGAGGCCCTCCCTGCTCGTGCTGTGAAGGCACGCTGGGGCGGGAGGCATTCCTGCCTACTGCGTGAAGCAGCGGGGGCCGGTGGGACCCTCCCTGCATCGAGCTGGAAGGCACGGCGGGGGCGGTGAGGACCTCCCTGCCTCGGCTGTGAAGGCACGCGCTAGGGTGGCGGGTTAGGCACTCCCGCCCATTGCTGTGAAGCACGCGGGGCGGTGAGGCCCTCCTGCCTCGTGCCGTGAAGGCACGAGGGGACGGGTGTTCCTCCAGGCCTCGTGCTTGTGAAGGACGCGGGGGCGGGTGAGGACCCTACATGCCTCGTGTGTAAAGGCACGCGGGTGCGGGGGTGGTGGTGAGGCCCTCCCTGTCTCTGGCTGTGTAATGCACGCGGGAGTGGGTGAGGCACCCTCCCTGCCCATGCTGACATGTAGTGCACGCGGGGGTGGGTGAGGCCCTCCCTAACCGTGCTGTGCGGCACGCGGGGCGGGTGAGGCCCCCCTGCCCTTGCCGTAAGGCACGCGGGGCCGGACGAGGCCTCCCTGCCCCGTGTCGTGAAGGCACGCGGGGGCGGGTGAAGCCCTCCCTACCCCAGGCTGTGAAGGCACGCGGGGGAGGGTGAGGCCATCTGCCCCGTGCTGGAAGGCCACGCCGTGGCGGGTGAGGCACCTCAATCCTACTTGCGTTGCAGGCACGCGGGGGGCGGGTGAGGTCATTTCCTTCCAGTGCGTTGCAGGCACAGCGGGGGCGGGTGAGGCCCTTCCTGCCCCGTATTCGTGAAGGCACAGGGGGCGGATGAGGCCCTCCCTGCCACCGAGTGTCGTAAAGGCCGCGGGGGCGGTGAGGCCATCCTGCCCCGTGGTCGTGAGGCACGCGGGGGCGCGGTGAGGCCCTCCCTGCACCCGTGTCCGGAAGCGCACATGGAGGAGGGTGAGACCATACCTGCCCCGTGTTGTGCGGCACGCGGGGCAGGGATGAGTCTCACCCGCCTCCATGTGCCTTCAGGACACGGGGCAGGGAGGGCCTCACCCGCACCCGAGTCGTGCCTCCACGAAACGGGGCAGGGAGGGCCTCACCCGCCCCCGGTGCCTTACGACAGGGCAGGGAGGGCCTCACCCGCCCCGTTTTGTGCCTTCACGGACAATAAGGCGGCAGGGAGTGAGGGCCTCACCACCGCCCCGCGGCCTGCCACAGCACGTGGCAAGGAAGGGCCTCACCCGCCCCCGCGCTGCCTGCACCAGCAAATCGAAGGCAGTGAGGGCCTCACCCGCCCCCGCGTGCCTTCACAGCACAGGGGCAGGGAGGGCCTCACCCTCCACCTATAGCAGAGCTGTGCCTTGGCAGAATAAGCACGGGGTACGGCGAGGGCTTCACCCGCCCCGCGTGCCTGCACGACACTGGGGCAGGGAGGGCCTCGTCCGGACCAGGCGTGCCTAGCACCGGCAAGGGGCAGGAGGGCCTCACCCGCGCCCAGCGTGAGCCCGCACAGCACGGAGGTTAATAGGGAGGGCCTCACCAACGGCCCCGTGAGGACATGCGGGCCTAGAGCAACCCCAGACTATGGGGCAGGGGAGGGGCTCACACCCACTGACCGCGGTCGGAGCATTCACAGCATAGAGACAGGGAGGGCCCCTCACCCGCACCCTGGCGTGACTTACAGCACGAAGGTAGGGAGGGCCTTCACCAGCCCCGGCGTGCCTTCACAGCACGAACGGCAGGGAGGGAAACACCCGTCCCCGCGTGCCTCAACGGCACGAGGAAGGGAGGCATCACCCCCCCGCGTGCCTTCACAGCATGAGGCAGGGAGTGCCACCCGGCCCCCCCGCGGCCTTCACAGCACGAGGCCAGGGAGGGCCTCACCCGCCCCCGCGTGCCTTCACAGCTCGAGGCAGGGATGGGCCTCACCGGCCCCGCGTGCCTTCACACAGCAGGAGGCAGGAAGGGCCTTCACCCGCCCAGCGTGCCTTCAGCAGAGGCAGGGAGGGCCTCACCCGCCCCCGCGTGGCCTTCACAGCACCGAGGCAGGAGGGCCTCACCCGCCCACGCGGGCCTTCACGGACACGGAGCAGGGAGGCCTCACCCGCCCCCGCGTGCCTGTCATCGGCACGGGGGCAGGGAGGGCCTCACCCGCTCCGAGTGCCTCACGGCAAGGGGCAGGGATGGCCTCACCGACCCGCGTGCATTCCAGGCAAGGAGCCAGGGATGGCCGCCACCCGCCCAGCGTGCATTCACCGGCAAGGGGCAGGAGGGCCTCAGACTCGCCTCAACCAATAGTTGGAGTTTGAGAAGATTGGAACCCATAAGGTGTCTTTACTCCTTCGGCTCTAACCAATACAGCCTCGTACATGCACCCTCAAATTAGTAAGTACAGGTGGAGTGAGTTAAGAAGTGCAGGTCTAGAGTTAAGGAAGAATGGAACCCTAAACCATAACATAGGGGTAAAGAATATTAAAACAAATCAAAAAATCCTCCGCTGACCGTCATACCAGGACACTGCCTCCACGATGGCGAACACCACCAGCGCCATTTCGCAGGGCTCACCAGCCCCCGCCAGCCTTAACGGCACGGCGTTGAAGGAGGGCCTCACCAGCCCCCGGTGCCTTCACGGCACGGGTGATGGAGGGCTAGGTGAGGCACCCAGCATGCTATCACGGAACGGGCAGGGAGAGCCCTCCACCCCGCCCACGCGTGCCTTCACGGCACGAGTGAAGGAAGGCCTCACCCGTCCCCGCGTGGTTCTTCATGGAAACGGGTGAAGTCACGCGGAGTTTAGGGTACCGCAGAGTTTTTCCTGTAATCTAATCCTCATAAAAGTGTCTTAGCCAAAGCCCCCTTTCAAAAGTATTCAATCGACAATGGACCAGCCGCCTTTCCAACTACGATTATTTATCACTCTAATTATATTATCTCTTATTCCCTGCTCGCACAGCCATCATAGGGGTATTAGCAAGGCAGCTTAACACCTATTCTCTCGACTGCACAAGGCTTCATAGGGTATTAGCAAGGCATAACACTCTTATTCTCTCAATGCACAGCCATCCAAGGGTATTAGCAGGCATTGTCAAACCACCCCTCTTGCAACAGCCAATTCATAGTGTGTTAGCTAGGCTGTCACCCTTATTCCCTCTGCACAGCCATCATAGGTGATTAGCAATGGCAAATCACCATTATTCCCCCTTAACACAGCCATAATAGCGTCGTTAGCAAGGCAAGATAAACACCCTATTCCCTCTTGTTACAGCTATCTATAAGGGTGGTAGCATAGCTCCATTAAACACCCTTAGTCCCTCTTGCAAACAGGCCTTATAGGGTATTAGCATCGCAAACACCCTTATTCTCTCCCTGCCACAGCTATCATATTGTATTAGCAAGGCATTCACACCCATTATTCCCTCACTGTACAGCTTGATTCATAGGTATTAGGCTTAGGCTTTATCAACCCTTATTCTCTCTCTGTTACAATATTATAGGGTGTTAAAGAAAGCATAACGGATTAACATCCTTATGTCCTCTCTGCATAGCCTATCTAGGGTTGATTAGAAGGCATTATCACTCTTATAGTTTTACTCTCCGTAGACAGACTATCATTGGGGGTTACAGGGGAATTATCACCTTATTCCCTCCAGCTTTATAGTTAGTGTATTAGCAAGGTCATTATACACCCGTTATTCACTCTCGTACATTATCATAGGGTGTAGCAAGAGCATTATCATCCATTTAGTTCCCTCTAACGGTGACCTACCTATCATAGGGTGGTTAGCACAGCATTATCACCCATATTCCCTCTCTGCACTAGGCATATAAATGTTATCATAGAATATTTCAAGAAAAGACTATTACACTTACTTCAAGGAAAGAAAGGCTTAACCCCTTAAACCCAGAACGTAATTTCATTGTAATTGGCACCATTAGACGTCTTTAGTGAATATAAGCAGATTTTATAGAGATAACCTGTTAGTATCCTTGTCCACTAAACTAATTGGTAAGTTTAGTACTTCTTAAATTTTTATGGCTAACAAGAAGAATTTTGATAGAAAAAAGGGAAAGATCTGGGCATGCAAGGGGGTAAGGATACTAACAGTCACTATTTCAAAAGAAGAGTCTATACATTACTAAGCACCTATTTCAAGAAAGAAGAAGAAGAAGAAATGTAGGAGGGAGAATGAACGGGGAAGAAAAGTAAAGGAAAGGAAAGAAGGAAGGCGGGTAAGGATGGAGAACCAGATAGGACAGAAGTAAAGAAATAAAACAAAATAATAATCGAAACACACGAAAGAAACCTATTACAAGAAAGAGAAAGAAAAAGAAAACAAGAGTGTTGGAGGGCCGCAAAAAGTTCATTTTAGTATTAATGCTCCAGTTTGACGACATATTCACTTTGGTCGGACGAAATTTATTTTTTTCTGGTGACTTTGATGTGTCTTAGCCGTACGCCGCAAATCGTTTTTTGTGTGTTAGGTAAAAGTTGAGTTAGATTAGGCTATATTATGTAATTTCGGTTATAGGTGCAATTCTTTTTCAATCATGTGTGTCGCAAAAAAAAATTATTATAAAATGATTTGCGACAGGATAAACGGTAGCAGATTAATTCAAAAACACAAAAATCACAGAAATAAAACGTTGTCCACCAAAGTGAATTCGGTGTCAAAACAAGGCAAATGGAAAATAACCATCATTTGTGATCCCTTCCCTCCACTAAGTCTCGCCCACGGAATCGTCTCCGGGTGAATATTGCTCGCGCGTCTACCTACGAAATCCCCCAGGCCACAGGGTTCGATCAGAGGCCATGGCAGGGCGGCGGCCAGCCACACAAACAAAACAAAGTGCCACCTACCCACCGGTAATTATTTCGGGTAGTGGGGCTTTGAAAAGTCTAGGCTTCCTGTGCTGATGGCGACGGTGGAGTTGCAACCTATTTCATTCGATTAGATCATTTTGTCGTGGATTAAGTGACCAACTTAACAGTGCCAAGATTTTTGAAGGTTAGTAGAAGACCTGCATGACAAAAGATTAGTCCATCATAAGGTAGTTAAGCGAATATGTCAGGGGCGGATAAACGAATTAACCCCTTCACACCAGATCTTTCTTTTTGCTCTATAAAATCATATGTTGTTAGCCAATAAAAATACGAAGGAAAAGTCACTGAATACTACCAAATTAGTAGTGGGACAAAGGAACTAACATGGTCATAGCTATAAAAATGCGTATATCACTAAAAATGTCTAATGGTACCCATAAATACAATGGAAATTACGTCTAGGTCTCCGAGGGGTGATCCTTCTACTACAGCACGGGTAGATTTCTGCATTCTGGAGTGTTTTTACCCCATTTCTAAACTTAAACCCAACATAACGAGATAAAACAGCTATAAACAGGGTCTTTCTTGGTCAAAAAACGGGTAACATTTCCAGATGAACACAGGAAACTTCTCTGTGCGTGCAACGAAACTAATTTTTTCTGGTGGTGTTATGTGTTTGAATTAATTGCTACAGTTTCTGTCGCAAATCACTTTTTTTTCCCTTTTTTTGTGATTTGACAAAAAATTGACAAAAAAAAAATAGAAACCTATACAACAACCTAAACCTTAAACCTAACATAACCTATACGAACCTAGTAATATATAAACCTAAACTGTTACTAGGAAAATCAAAAATAATATTTGCGACAGAAATGGTTAGAGATTCATTCAAAAACCACATCAAAAACTCACCAAGAAAAAGATAGTTCGTGCACCAGGAAGTCGGTGTTCATCTGGAAATTTTCCAATAAACGACCCACACAGCCGGCAGAGGTATTAGCAGGTCAGGCTAATAAGTAGGGCGAGGGGGGGGGGGGGGAGGCATGCAGCCATACCCCCCCCTATTGCAAAGACAGAATAATAATAAATTATTATATTATGAGATTATATAAAAATATATAGATAGATAGAGAAGAGTAGATATAGAGAGAATTGATAGATATATATATATACATAGATATGATATAGAGATACGCTAATAATATGATAGAATGATCTGACGTATATAACAGATATAATGAATATTATATCTGATGATAGATATATATATATATTATATATATAGATAGTAAGATAGATATATATATAGTATACTATATAGAACTATAGATATATATATTATTATATCATATATATATAGATTTATATATATATATAGATATGTATATATACAATAATATATTATATATAGGATATATATATATATATATATTATATATATATATGTATATATATAAAGATAATATATATATCTACTATCTATATATATAAGATATTATATTACTATCTATATTATATATATCACATATAATATTTAGTATTTATTTATATACGTATATGGTAAATTTTACACGAGGACCGAAATTCACTTACACATTTGGGAGTGGTGTGGTTTCTGTTCACCTTAACTAGATTCTAAGGAAACTTTCTTTATGAACTTCCACGTTCGCAAATCACTACGAAGGAGAGACAAGATGTTTTTAATAGGAAGTCAGTGTATAGAGATATGAAAAATAACTAACCATAGAAACAGTAGAGCTGGATAGGACACTCCGCAAACTACAGCAACGCCGCAAACAACTAAATACCTACAACTAGCGGGATATGTCACTACGCGCTGAACGCTGCAGTAAGGCCCATGCGCCAGTCTGGGGCCATTCACTTGCTGCATAATGACTATCATATAGACTGGTTTATTTAGTATATATTACATACTGTTATCTTCTTAAATTTTGTTCATAATATTGATTCAATAAAAAACAGTAAAACACACTAAAGAAAATGCAATACGAGACTCTGAAGAAATAGGCATGACTTAATATTACTTCAACTTTCGCAATTTAAAACTTTGACTAGTAACTTTTATGATGTTACTGTGTTACGTGGCACCTGTGTACGTTGCAGTTCCACCCGTGTACCTGGCAGTGTGGACCCAAGGATGAGTATATATCCTTGTGTGAATCCGTGTTACCTGTGCCCCGTGTTACCTGGCAGTGGTGATCCGTGTCACGTACAGTAATGGCAGGTCAACCCGTGTCACCCATGTAAGGATGTGTGAGGCACCTCTTTCTTCACGTGACAACAACGATGCTGTATGGAGACTTGCCTGTATCTAAGCACGGTAGGACTACAAATCAAACAGCATGCGCCAGCTTATGATTGTACTACCTAAACAACTAATGGAGTCATGTTTTTCTTTGCAGATAACAGAGTATGCCTTGTTAAACTTATGTGCATGGAGTAAGTCAAACCTCAGCGTAAAGAATGTCCAGCAACTAATGAGAAGTACATTAACAAAAAGCTCCAAAAGAACCCAATCAATATATTTTTGGTATTTCCAGATCTAAATGGAAGGAAAGAAAGTGTCTTCTAGCATAAAAAAACTAAAAAAAACAACAATGAAATGGCCCCCTAATCATTTTTTTTTCTTGGTGTTTTCCAGAGTAGAAATGAAAGTGCTAGCAATGCACGACTAATGAAAGTCTGCAGGCGAAATGATTACAAGGGAGTTTGTACACTAAGTTGTTCTGATTACACTAGTCGATTCGACACCAAAAAGTTCTTTAGTCGCTATATGAACCATAGTCGTTTCGTGTACACTCAGCTCAGAGTTGAAACTTGAGTACTAGAGTACGAAACGACACAGGTATGCTACGAAAAACCCATCAGAGTAAAAAACTTGGCGTACGAAACTACCTGTACCCGTAAGAAATAGCCTCAAACGTCCCTCTAATCAAATTTTTTCTTTGTACTTTTCCAGAGTATAAATGGAAAGAAAAATAATGACCACCAATAATGAATTCCACAGCAAGATAAATCCCCCAATGTCCCCTAAGAGTAAATTAGCGGGGAAGGGAGACCTGGACAGAAGCTCCCCCTATACTGATGACTCTTGCCGAGGAGCTTTGCATAGGTACTAGTGCTCTAATGTTACTATGCCATGTGCCTCTTATTATGATATTCTTGCTGCTAGTCACATAAGTTAACTACTTTGTCTTGTTGTCTTTTTATTATGGCATGATGCCTCCGGGTGATATTAAACATTTATTATTATTATTATTACTATTTAGAGGAGGTATCCTAAGACGTCCCCCTCTAATTTCCCTATTATCTAAAACTGATAATAGGGGATTCTCCCCTAATTATCAATAATTTGCTTTAGAACTTAAGTTCATTCCATCGTCTAATATATTATGTTGTTTTTACTTGGATGCTTCGGGTGAGAATAAAAGTTATTATTATATCTTATTATTATTAGTTATATTATAGGTCCTGGAGGAGGTGGGGAATGAGGCTGGATCAGTACCAAGGAGGAGTCTCTCTAAGACGCATGAGTCAGAGGGTGGCAGCCATCCCTCTGTTTGTGATAGACAGAACTGCCTCCACTACCTACATGCCTGCCTCACCCTCCACAAGACACAGGTAAGGAAAATGATTCGTCCTTTCTCCCTCAATATTCTGTCTGTTTGTCTGTCTTTGTCTGTTGGGTGTCTGCGCTGCTTGACTACCTGTCTGTCTGTGTCTGTTTGTCGGCCCTGCCTGTCTGTCTCTGCTGTCTGTATTTGATGTCTCTCTCTCGCTCTCGATAGAGATATATTAGATCTCACAAGACAATAGGTAAAAGAATGACACACTCAATCTACCCTTAACGACTGAGGGCACCAGAACGTAATTCCATTGTAAATTTTTTGTGCCATTAGACGAGTTTTAGTGAATATAAGCAATATTGATAGATATGACCGTCTAAGTATCCTAGTCACTAAACTAATTTGGGCATATTAAGTTGACTTTCTTAATTTATAGCTAACAACAGACGAGTTTTCCTACAAAATCAAAGGAAAGATACGGGCAGTGATATGAGGGCGTTTTAAATAAACAGATAACTTTTTCTTCTTCCCCCATACACACAGTAAAGGAATGGACACTTCAATATACTCTAAGAAAGCAAAAACTGCGCATTCATAACCTAGTTAGTGATCGCAGACAAAATTGTTATCACTCTTATGTTTAATTACGGAAGTGTTTGTTGTGTGTGTCTGTTACTTCCCTAACAGAGCCTTCCATGACTCTGCTCCACCTGCTTCGCTTCGCCCCCCGATCATATAGCGACCAAAACAACGGATTTTTTTTTATTAGATAAGGACGACCGGACAACAATATAAAAACTAATTGGCTTCTGCCGTGTACTTCTAGCTCTTTTATTTTACTCACATGCCCGCCAGAAGCGTATTAAAAGCTTTGAAGGCCGAGAAAGAGCTCTAAACAGGTCAAAAACTGGAGCTATTGAAGAACAAATGTAGCCTTTTCAAAAACAGCTTATCACGTCACACATGAAACGTTAAGTTAAACTGATAAAACATAGATTTGCATATAGAAAAAATTACACTCATCAACATTCTTCAAATTGAAACATAGTACAGTGATTCTATACGATTAAATATACACCAAAAAGTATTTTTTTATTATATATGGAATCCAGATTCATGGCTGATCACTTTTATATTTTCTTTTTATTTTTTTTATTTCGATTTAGTTATTTATTTACTTCTTCTTTTTTATTCTTTTTTTTTGATGCCTTATAGCGCAACTGGCAGTGGTGGACCCAGTGTTCGGATGGTAGGCTCTGGAGTTTACTGGAGGGCCTGCGATGATGGTGGCACTCGCCCGTGGTGGCGCAGGGCAGGATTTTTATAGTGGACGCCCGTGTGATTAGAGGCTCACATGCCGCCCCCTGTGTCCTCGTATGCACTCGCAATCCCCCCCCCGAAGGTAGCGCTGTTGATGGGGCAAGGCATGTGGGGTCTTAGGCCACTCGGCGGTGCAGAAAGGTTTTGAGTCTTAGGGGGATCGAAACTCGGGTCACCGAGAAAAACGCCCCAGTCGGAGACGCTAACCACCCGCTACCACCTCCCCCAAATGCTTATACATTGCTAAGCGTGAAGAAGATTCCTGAAAGTGTGCGAGAAATCCTCGACCAAATGAGGAACCCCACCCTTCTCTAAGAGTAAAGAGTCTCTCACTCATAGACAATATACATTTTGTGGACATATTATAACGTTATGCAATTATGACTGCCAGATAAACCTAAGCGGCATCACAGCACATTAGAAGATTTCCAGGCCAGGAGGAGAAGGAATACAGAGGAATAACAGACACCAGGAGAACCTATTGGTATATATGAGGGATATCTGCTGAACTAACATACAAAATAAAACTACATGTAAGATAACAGTGGAAAAGAATACCTTTGTCCTTAAATAGAATAGAAACATGGAAATTCCTTTATGAAGAAATAAAAGGAATGAAGAGCTAACTGAGACTACCACTAAACCCTAATAATCCTGGGATGTTACTAAATATAATTTCGCGGAGCAATATCTAAAAATACTCCTTACGTTTAGGAGAGAAAAAAATACGGTAGAGCCCGAAGTAATCCATTTGGGAGATGATGCTAAGTATGTATCAAAGTTTAGTAGTTTTAGTCGTATCAAGAGGAGGAGGAGGAGAATCTTGAGAAAATTGGCACTGTCCTGCACTGCAAGGAGGTGGTAATGAATATATGGGTGACTGGTGGATGACATTGTACATAGTTTCGAGCGTCTTCTACTAGGTACATATTTCTTAAATTTTTGTCGGCTGTAATGGCCATTATTGACAGGAGGGGGAGGAAATATGGAGGAGGATAGATTTTCTGTTATAGATACAAATAATATATTGATTGAGAGAGGGAGAAATATATGAGAATATATTATAATATAATATATATATATTATATATATCTAGATATATGTATATATAGATATATATATATAATAGAGATATAAGTATAGACAGTAGAGATAGAGAAATATATTATATATATTATAGATATAGACTAGATGATATAGATAATCTATATATACATAGATGATATAATATATAGATAGGCCTATATATGATATAAATATATAGTATCTATAGAGTATCGTATATAAATAGATAGATAGATATCTAATATAATATACATATATAATATCTCTATAGATATATATTATATATAATATATATATAGATGTAGATATATATCTATTAGATTATATATATATAAATAATATATATATATAGATATATATCTGAGATAATCGAGAGTTTTTTTAGAGAGATATTATATATAGAGAGGAGAATAATAGAATATATATATATCCTAGATAAAGATATAATAATATCTAGATATATAGATATAATATTAGAGAGAATATATAGAGATATATCGATAGAGAGTAGAGATCGTATATGAGGATAGGATATAGATAGCGATGATATAGGTAATAAGAATTATGAGATATATATATATAATAGAAATCACAAGTAATATATATATATGAATAATATCTATATATATATCTCTATTAATATATATATCGATATAGAATTACAATATAGATGATATATAGTATAAGAGATATATATCATAGCGATATATAGAGATATAAGATATAGAGTATATATATATAGATATAATATATATATAGAGAACAAAATTAAATTATACTAGTAGTATATATGATATATATATATAGATGTATATATAGATATAGTAGATAGATATATATATATATCGGTATATGTCTAGATAGAGATCTTAGTATGATTATATATAATATATATATGATATAATAAAGATATCGTATATATCTGATATTAGAGATATAGATATAGTATATATAATGTAGCTATTGCATATATAATTATAGATATATATAATGATATATTAATATGAGATGATAATATAATATATATATATGAGGATATATATAGATATAATATATAGATGATATATATAATATAGTATATATATATATAATAGATATATGATATATATTATATGTATATATAAGATATATATATATATATACTATAATTATATATATTATATACATATTATATAATATATAAGTAGATATATAATATATCTTATATACTATTTTTTAAATAAAAATAATATATATATATATATAGAATAGAGATATATATATATATATATATATATATATATATATATGATATATAATATATATATAATCTATATATATAATATATATATATATATATTAATAATATATATATATATATACCGCTATATAATTATATAGTAATATAATATAATACTATAGAAGATATATATATATAGTATATATATTCATATATATATATAATATATATTAATAGACTTAATATAAACATATGTAGTATATATATATGCATAAATAATATATATATATATATATATAAAGAATATATACTAATTAACTATATTCATATAATATATGTATATATAATATCATATATAGTATTAGGGAGATCTATATATATGACTAAAAAGATAAGTATCGATATATACATAATATCATATAATATATATAAATATATATATACTAGAGCGAGAAGAGAGAAGAGAGAGACGGAAGGAAAGAGAGAGAGACGAGAGATGATAAAAACAAAGAGAAAGAGAACGAAGAGGGAGAGTAGAGAGCCTAACACGCCGAGAAGGAGAGAGAGAGAGAGAGAGCGGAGAGAGAGCGAAAGAGAAGAAAGGAGAGGAGAAGGGAGAAGAAAGAGACGAAGTAGCGAGAGAGAGAAGAGGAGATGAGGGCAGAGAGAGAGAGGAGAGAGGAGAGGAGAGAGAGACGGAGAAGTGAGAGCGAGAGACTGAGAGAGAGATAGAGGAAGAGAAGAGAAGAGAGAGGAGACGAGAGGAGAGAGGAGGAGAGAGAGAAGGAGGAGAAGAGAGAAGAGAGAGGAGAGGGAGCGATTCTTGAGAAGCGATGAGAGAGGAGCGAGAGAAGAGAGAGCGAGAGGAGAGAGAGATGAGCAGGGAGACTGAGAGAGAGAGAGAGAGAGATGGAGAGAGGGAGAGAGACGATGAGAGAGAGAGAGAGAGATATTGCTGTTGCTTCAATTTTTATTACGTAAAAAATAGAAAATTTACTTCGGTAGTGGATGCCCATCCCATTGTTTTATGAGCTTGTAGGATAGGTGAGGGAAGACTGACATTGCTGTGGGTGAGACTGGGGCGCACCTGTCGTCTATCTTCTCTAGCTTGATGGTGACCTTTGGAAGCTGTCTTGTGAGGGCACTTGTTGCAACAAATCCTCGGGAAAACTCTCGCGGCCAGTTTACTCATAACACTCAATCAAACGAATAGACTATAACAATAGAACACCTTTAACAAAAAAATTATGCATGAATGGTTTTAATGTACCGTGTATGAAATGTGTTCTTTATATTTGTTTTTCTGTTGAAATGGGGAAGAATCACGTTAGTCCGTCGAGGAAGGCCTTGCTTAAAATTCTCCAGTTCGTTCCGTCGACTGCGGCGGGCTAAGAACTTCGTCTAGAACTTCTGTCTTCTCGGTAGGTCCTGGGATTTCACCTGGCAAGCTGAAGGGTAACTAAAAATGTTTAAAAGATATTAGTCTAAATGTGTAACGATGTATTATGCTGTGTGGATAGAATTAAGATTTTACGCACAATTTAATGACTAATTTAACGACTACCTGGGGCTATGCCTGAAGACACTGGGGAGCAGCGTTGGCCTCAAAGTGATGTGCTTCCTTACCTCCGTGGAAGGGTGTGGACAGTGGTGTTTAATTTGCGGGCTGGAGTGGAACTGCGCACACACCCGCGTAAACGAGGTTGGCGAAAACTTTTTCACGGGAGTGAGCCTGTGTAAGATTCCAGTAATCATACAGTTAAGTTAAAATAACATCTAAGTTGTTTTTTTTCATTCTTTTAATTGTGGCCAAAGGACATTCCTACTTGAGCCAGCGGGCACACAGGTATTCTTTTTTAGCAGGAAATCGGAAAAACTGACTTTCCCGCAGGGATTGTCGCCCCGCGCGATGGCTTTCTTTCCTCGTGCGTGGGGGCGGATGCGACTACAACAACACTACCTGCCCCATGGATGCAACTTGAGGTTTCGGGATCTAGTTGTGGTAAACACAAGCAATATAAACTCATCCGAGGCATTCTCGATTCTGAACAAAAATAAAACTAGAGAAGCATTGAGATACTATATTATACGGCGATAAACAAATATGTATATATTTGGTCACAGCAACACACTGGAATTGAGCTCACGTCAAATCACCAAACAATGGCATAAGACCGTAATAATGGAGTGTTATGAGGATGCAAAGCCACCTCTTAAAATGTTTTTGTCTAAAATCTGAATGATAAAGTTTATTAAAATATTTAAACAAAAATATGGGTAGTACTGCTTTGGTGAAATAATTGCCCCTGATTTGTTTTCAAGCTAACAGCTTTCGTCCATACTATTTAATCATGAGATGGGGGGCGAGGGGAGGTTGGAGCCGTAAGTAAAGGGCCATGGCTGAAGTGCTCTCGTCATATACGCCAATGTCAAGCAATAAATGATATACAATATATACAACAAATAATAATCCGGATAGAGTGATGACCCTGATTAAGAGACCTCTGTAGTTACAATTTTCAAAACACGTATTTGGTCATTCGAACCCACTAAAACGTCATTTCGCCAAGAGGTGCAATTAGCACATACGATAGGAGAGGCAATTTCGAACCAATTAGATTACAGTTGTAATGTAAAGAGGGGTCTGATACATAATAAGTATAAAGAAGGAAAACAAGGAAGTTGATTGTGTAAAATTGTAGTCTTTTCCCGCCTTCGTGGGGTGTTCTACAAGACTCTACACCCAGCACCCTGTGTCAATGAAGACACCTTAAAACGTCAATTGATAAAGTACGCAGGAGGGCAGATATGCACCCTCACCCTCTCTGACCCCCCCGGCTAAACGACCCTTGGACCACTCACAAAAATGACTTATATAGTTCATGCGATAAGTTACTAATAATATAAACCCAAACCCATAGGTCAAAAAAACTCCTAGGGACCCCCAAACAAATTAATACAATGGTAAAAATTCTAGTCTCTCCAGTCTTAGGTCTCGCATAGGAGATTATTGGTAATTTTATAGTGAGGTGTATGGTAAGTCCAACGGGTTAGTTCCAAAGTATAACTGCCAGCCAAAGTTAAAGTGTCAGTCTTCTTTTGGTATGAATAATAAATGAGGGGGGAGAGATCCTCATTCCAACTTTGAAAGCTTGTTCATTCTTAATGGGACAGTAAGCAGCGAAAACTTTTAATAATGCAATGAATTGTGGCCTCAGTTCTTTCTTCAACAAGTAAATTATGACATGATTTTTTATTGCCTATATCTACTATATTCTATGTTGTTCAAGTTTTAAGTGCTAACTTGTATATTATACATCGAATTATGACCTGATTTTTCCATGTTTTAAATTAATGTTTCATGAGCGATTTTCATATAGTATTATACTTTGATTGTGTAATGAATACTACTTGGCGAACCCAAGCTTTAGTGTGGCGAACAAACTCTAGGCTTTGGGTGAAAGATTGCGGGGACTGAGGGGCGAAATGACCCGAAACCATCAACATGATAACATACAGTGAAATAAAATCGAATCACAACATTTTCAAGACAGAATTGGGCACCGTGTTAACACCTAACCCGCCACTACACGCTCCACGCATACTGGTTTGCCACATTTTATACACCGCTCGTCTTGGAGCACACAATAGAATTTTCTGAAGGATGCGGGGACTCGAGGACGCAATGGTGGAGAGAGACGCAGCACATGAGTGTCCCCTTCCCCGCACGTGTCAGCTTCATCATGCACCAAACTCCACACCAGTATATTGCCGTATGCACCTCGGCGCTGCCTGCCTTGGCAGCTGCGGTGCAAATTTCTTTTGTGTATAGTAGGACTCTATTGCTTGCGCCGAGGCCTTGCCCCGCCGGCGGGCAGATGTTATACTGCCCTATGCGCCACCCCCGCACCACACTCCTCTCCCTCCCGCCTTTGAGACGTTATGAAGTGTCTGTATCTCACTGTCCTGTTAGAGCGTGTTCACGCTTGCCCTCGTTAGCAGAAAACACACGTCTCGAAGGCCACACCCACACTGCGTACACACTAAGGGGACACCCACACATCTGCGGACCGCAGCCCTCCCTTTTTGACCCTCTTTCCTTTCTGTGGTCAAATTGTTATTTGGCCGTACAACTACAGCGTAGTGTATATATATATCATATAATATATCCAATTATTATATAATCTATAGAGTAGTAATATATAATATATATATATTATAGATATATATAATAATATATATATAATATATAATATACTATTATAAAGATATATAATATATTATATATAGAATATATATACTATTAAGATAATATATAGTCTACTAATATACTTATATATATATATATTATTACTTTATATAGATATATATATATATATATATAATAAGGCTCATTTATATTATATATATATTTTTTTTTCGGAACGTATATATATATATTATATATATATATATATAATTCTTTTTTTAAAATGCTAACCTTCCCCCTCCGCGTCCCATTTGGCCACCGCATCACCATCATAATTATTGAATGAATTGTTCTTTTTGGCTCAGAACTACAACGTTAGTAGCAACTAAAACGCCAATATTGAGCCATAGGTACTCTATTCCATGCAACCCACCTGTTCCCCCACCACCCGGTCGCCATACACTATGCGCACTGAAAACCCCATCAAATTATGTGGAATAAACAGAAAAGAAAACATAATACATGAAATAGTCCTGTATATACGAACGGTTTTCTATCACCTCAACACATAGGGCAAGGATCAAATAAGACAGTATAGACTCAAGTATACTGTGCATATCAATAAGATAACTGTGTCCTTCACGTTTTGTCCTTCTCACAACACGTTATATGTTTTATACTGACCACGGCCTATATCATTAGCCAGTTGTATGCAATAGAACAGATCATCAAAAAAAAGTTATTTCCAGACAATCTCTGCCAAGGATCAACACAGAGCTACACAGAGCCCATACTAGGGATATAGAACTAGACGCAGAATGAATTATAACATGACAGGCAGAATTTCTGGAATAAAAGATGATGAGTATACTATTATTATAGATTATTTGTTATATGAAGATACCGGTACATATATTCAGAGGAAAGTGGCATTTCAATCTTTTCGGATGATAGGAATTTCCTCGTAACTTTATTGTTTGAATGCTTACAGAATACCTAAGCTAAATATTCATCAACCAAAAAAAATCGATTTTAAGTAGATTTCCATATGACAGCATAAAAAAAAAAAAATAATAATAATCCAATAGGAATGAAACTTGGGCAGATAATGTAAACGCTCACGAAAAAACGATGGAAGAAAGATTTTGGCTCTAAAGCAGCCTGAGATGTTGGACATTCATTGTATTGTGTCCCCTGGAGAATAATGTTTAAACTCACACAAAGCACTATGGCGGCCATACCGCAGATTCACGTCAACAAGGCCTCGCTGTATCAAGAGAGTTGCCAGGGCCTTTTTTCTGATAGAAAAGTAACACCCAAAAAAGCGCCAACAATAGTGTATAAAATCATGAAACTCACTAATTATGTTTACTGTCATGGAGGATGCTACTCTAGTATGACAGTAGAGAAGGACCATATTATCCGCCCATGTAATACTACACAATGGGCAGCTCGGGCGAGGTAGCCATATATGCAAATCTCAAACTCCGTTAATATATTTAACATAAACTGTATAAAATAAGTATCATGAATTACAACTATGAATCAGACAGTAACACCATTTTACTGATAACAAGATAAAAAATTATCTACTGTATTGACCAGCTGAAATCTGTAATACAAGAATAATCTATGATTTTAGTTAAGGCATATGTATCACGAAGCAAGGTCACTCACTTATATGTATATTCATATTTTAACTTCAAAACAACACCAAATACTATAGTACAGAATCCTGAATATTCATGGTGACATTATTTATGATTTTTAATATACCAACTCACTTGAAAAGCGTAAATAGATGATTTTCATGGTACACATTGTTTCCGTTGAACAATAGGCTGTCCACTGGTCGGTTGCGCGAAGACGCGAGTAGCAAGTCCAGTCTACAGTAGTCCTTGGTATAGGTTATGTATAGTTCAATCTGTTTATTTTTTCCATATATTTGGTAAAAAAAAATTAAAAAAAAAAGTGCAACTGAAACGGTTACAGATCAATTCAAAACACATCAAAACTCACCCGAAAAAAATTTATTTCGTCGACCTAAATGAAGTTGCGGTTGTTCATCTGAAAATAACCCAGTTTATAACCCCTATCATACCATAGATAATGAAAATACAAAAACTACAGCAAGTTAAAAAACCAGTTAGTCCACAACTATTAAATAGTCATATTGTAAATTAATACATTGCAACAAAATATCTCCTCAGCCCCCCGGCAAAAACAACAAAAAACAAATTAAGTAGAGAAAACGCATACCCTCTAATAACTAACTATAATTAACTTACATGCATAATCTAACATCAAGTAATGTTAGAATGACAAATTATTCCTCATATATCAACTTAGCACATCATAATGACTATAAACCACATATTACATCATTTGATGGTTTGCAAAAAGATCTCAAGTCTGCAGGCATTTTACCTGTGTCTATAGGGTTGGGTAAGGACACAACTGTGCCTCCACCCACATGCCTCCCGTGCACCTCACCCACACCTGCACAGCCGCTTTTCCATCGGAAGCGGCCCCGCCCGCGCCTATTCCTGCGCCATTTCTACTGCCTATAGTGACCGTAGCTTTAGGTGTGGAGGACACTCGCAACCTTGTAAATAAATTCCTATAAAAACTGATGATCGGTTAGTCTGTGAGTGTAAATTGATCGTGTGTAGTAAAAACTAGGTAAGTCTTTTACACAAGATACCGCGATGCCTTGATCCTAAACACAACTTCTTTTTGAGCTTTCTAACAACACAGACAATATGGCGTTTCCTCTCTTATCATTTCGCCTCACAAGGTTTCCTATCGGTGTTCTCTTCAATTAATTTTCGGAATGCGAAAGAAGTGGATCTCATAATACACCACCTGTCATAAGAAACTTTTTCTTGAAAAATTTATGTTGTTTATTCCCACAAGTCGGAAAGCAACGGTAGCCTGAATCAACGGTAGCAAACCTTTGGAGTAGTTTTCCTCACCCCTAACTGCTGCTTCAGTGCCCAGTGTCCAATTTTCACCACAGGTTTATATCAAACCACCCATGACTCGCAGCCAACACGAGGAGCGACAAGAGCGCGCGTCAAACACCCGTCCGCTTCACTAGTGCAAGGAAGGTCATATTCTTCTTTTAAAAATTATAAAATTTCACACATGACAATTTGCTTTTTGCAATGTAGCTACCAGCCAGACCACACAGAACCGTCACATGTGAACGGTGAACCCAAATACGTGTAACTAGTACAGTGCTCGACCAACATCTCGCCCACACGAAATGGCTCATCATCGCCTCTCTCACCATTGATGACGAAAAACTTGGTTTTTACATTGTTTACCCTCATGTAATACTCACAACAATAGTTTTTCAATATCCTCAACTTTGTATACATGTTTTCCCTACTTGTTGATAACAGAACCGTGTCGTCCATTAACATCAATATTTGTAACCACTCAATGAATCTCTCTGGTGGACACTTTTCTGTAACAGTTCTAATTAACACATTAACAAACATTATAAAAAGTAAGGAAGAGTTTGAAGAGCCTTGCCTGACGCCCCGTGATGCTGTCAGTACAGCAGAGCCGATGATATTCTCGGTGGTGCGGTACATGGCCACCACCGCCGCCAGCATTACCGCCCCGCATCCCAACCCTTTCATCACCATGAACAGTTTTTTTCTGGGACATATCAAGGCTTTGTGAAGTCTACAAAAACCACAAACAATCTAATTCTCTTAAGCCTAGCTGTGTTGGTAATAAGTCTGAGCATCACTATATGTTCCATACATCTACTTTTCCGTTGTGCTCCCGCTTGCTCTATATCGGGTTTGAACCACTGACTCAAGCAATCGCACAAAACCATATCGTACAATTTGGCAATGACATTTATGACACTTATTCCACGATAGTTATTATGATTGGTTTTATCTCTTTTCTTAAAAATTACAAAGATATTTCCTCTAATTCATGCATCATGAAATACTACAGACATAAAAACGTTGTTGAATAAAGTGGTAAGGGTAAAAATCCTCTGAGCTGGCAATAGTGTGAACACACCTGTGGGAATATCTCTGGCCAACACGCCTTGTCAACTTTCATCCTTCGTATCTGATTTTGTACCTCTGAGGGAGATATGGGTTCGTCCAAGACAGGGATGCTAACATCTGTAGTCACATTCGGTTCTTCATAATAAGTAGCTCGTGGAGGGTTCAGTACTTCCTCAATGTGGTCCCTAATATCTGCATCACTTGGTAAAGTACCATCACCATAAGCTGATACATCATAGTCACCCTTCCAATTAATGGCTTTCTATACCCTTGAATCGTCCTCATCCTCCAACAGCCTCTCCCATCTCGCTTAATCCATCCCATCTACACGCACTATCTCCTCATCCTCGGTAACACTGCTCTTAGCTTCTGCTCTTCTGCTTCTGCAAAGCTTCTGAGAAGTTTCTAACATAAGAATTTAAATCATCATCCCGTATGCATGACATTTGTTGTGTGATATTTCTCAAAAAGCTATCCTTGTTGATATTATAGTACTTGAGAGGCTTTTCGATCAATCTAGACCTCCTCGCCATTCCAAGCAGTGCTGCGTGGCCTCCTAGTGACGTTGCCCGAACAAGTAGGTTACCAAGGTTAACCCCTGTGCTAGTGACTCTCATGGTTATCGGGGCATGGTCAGAAGGGAGGTCACTATGATGCATCACAGAAAAATCATTAACAGAGTCTAATAGTTGGGGTCATACAATACACACATCTAACTCAGAGATCCATAAATCACGTTTGCGGTACGTCATGCATGTAAGAGAACAGTTGGAAAAGTATACTTTGTCCCTAAAGAGGATAGAAACATGGAAGTTCCTTTATGGAGAATAATAGGAATGAAGTAAGCTAACTGAAACTACCACTAACCCTAATCAATCCTGGGATGTTAATAATATATCTCGCGGGGGCGGGGCAATATCAAAACATACTCCTATACTTTAGGAAAAAAAATTACGTAGAGACAAAGTAATCAAGTTGGTCAGCTGATGCTAAGTATTTAATTTATAAAGTTTAGTAGTTTAGTAGTATTAGGTGGAGGAGGGGAAGGAAGAGGAGCATTTGGTAGATACGGGCAGGCAAATACACGTACAGGATTATCAACACCAAAACACTAACATTTCCAGATAGCGTTCCCGCCCCACACCAACAACGAACAACGGGATCCATTTCCCTCCCTAGTGAGGTCTCCGCAATGCCTTGAAACAAACCTACGAAACAACGCTTGAAAACACCGGTAATTAAAAACGGCCGACTGGATCACACTTATTTTTCACAAAGGACTGGCCAAAGGCAAACAAAAAAGTAACAAAATGCCCGCTTTATGGAAAAACTTCAACATTTCTGAGTTCAATCGGATTTGTGGCCAACAGTTATTAAGTTACGAGATATTAAATTGCACACAATTGTAAATAAGCAATTGTAATTGCAAATAAATTGATACACAATTGATGTTATAAGAGAAGAGAATTATCAACGGATTCAAACGAATATTGTTTCTTGTTTGACAAAAGTGTATTTATTCATGTACATATTTACCTTTTTCTTATTTTAACATATTTGATTATTTATTCACTTATCATAGTCCTTAGGACTGCTCTGAAATTATCTATCACAAATAATCTCTCGAGCTCCAAGAAGCAAACGTGAGTCACAGCTTAATGGTGGATATGGCGATATTATTAATGATAATAAGGATATTTATGATGATAAATAATAATGATAATATGAATAACAATAGCAATACTAATAACAATAATGCCAATGACTATAATGTTGAAAAAAATAATCAATATAATAATAAGGTTAATAATAGTACAAAATAAATATATTAATAATGACAATACTAATTGATAAAAAAGTAGTAGTAACAAACAAATGCGCTATGACGGACGTTTAGTGATAGGTGGTGACAGGCGGTGAAATGGGGACAACGATCTTGAGGAAATAAATGTTGATAAATGTTTATTCCGCGAAGGCCAGCCTTTCGGCAAAAAAACTGAACAAAGGATGAACATAGTGACACCATTTTTCAGCGCATTCATTCCCTAAACATCATCTACGTACGACAGTAATTAGATGATAATAGTAATGATGTTGATAAGTTTAATATTGATAAAATTAATAATACTGTTATATTTGACCAATAATAATAATAAAATAATAAATAATAAAAGTTAAATAATAATATTGATAATAGGCCACTGAAAAGAATAATAAGATCGCTACTATAAATTCAAAACCAACACCACACAAAACCACATATTACACTTAACACAACAAAAAATACACACACACACCACCACGCGGGTTGCCGCTCAGGTGATAACGGTTACTGCGTCTCCTCACTCTGTGGGCTAGGCGGTTCGCAATCCTTCGCGCCTCCCGCGCGGATTTTTTCACTTGGACAAAATTCGGGCGCGTTAGTGTCCACTTGCAGCCCAAGGGGATAGGAGTGTGTGGTGTGACTGAAGCGTTCCAGACATTGCCCCCAAAGATCGGTAATAATGCAAGCTCCACTGTCTTTTCGCACTGAGAGGCCTGAAAACTGGCGCGTCGCCGAAGCCAGCTCGCGCGTGCCGACAAGGACCATGGGGTGAATGACACACAACACAACACCCACACACACCATTACACACGACACACTTTCTCTTTAACACTGCAGCTTGCAGTTCAAACTACTTCCTGCCGCTTTTCGTAATCTCGGATAATATTTGTTGCACTAGTGTTCTCCAGTGTTTCAATTCTCCATTTTTTCAACGTGTTTTGTTGAGTAAATTATTCAGCATACAACGCACAATTAATCTATCATCTATATATACAACAAGTAAAATACGTAACGTATAGTGCATGTGGTCCAACCATTAACCAGTAAAGCAAAAGGGTTTCCCAGAGTTAGTGTTGCGAACCCACTGACCCACCAAGCCAGCCCCTCAACAACCGCCTAGCACTGTTGCGTCACTTGGGCACACTATTCTAATCAATATAGTTCTTAGTTTTACCCCTCAACTAACCATTTATGTTAGTTATAATATTTCACTCCAGGAATCGGGTCTCCACATAAATGAAGGAAAGCCCATATCAGTTTAGCTGGCGAGGGAGGATTATTAAGTTTCGGACGGCATATAATGATTCAAAATATATTTTCTTTCATATATTTAGCGCGGCGCTCCATAAACTCAGTTGGTAATAAGTATTGCCCGTTTATATGCCCAAAACACTTAGCCGGCCGTCGAATCCCACACACTGTAAATAAAAAAGTTATCTTTTACCGAAGAACCTCGCGGACCCAGCCTAACTTCCCCAGTTCCATGGATACAAACCTCTCTTATTTTTGTTTAAGCCCTAAATTTTTAGGGTGAATATTAAATTTTCTTTTTCACTCTTTTGCTTTAGTAAATAGGTTCAGTGTTGTTTTTTTATAAATAAAAATTTAAATCTAAAAAATTTAATTAAAGTGTATTTAAATTACATTTGTTGCTTGAAATAAGCTTAAATTGTTTATGTATTGGTGTGCACCAGGGTGGGTGTGGGGGGGCGGGCGGCGTCACAGGTGAGGGGCGAAAAGGCTAAAACATAACCCCACTCTATAGTAACTCTTAATACGCCAACCTGCAAACTTCTCATAACATTTACATGGTATGTGCATTCATGCAAAAAAAATAATTACCAAATGCCAAAACCAAGGCGACGGCATTACTGGAGGGCAGAAAAAAAAAAAACGGATTGCCCAGGAAGTAAAACGTCTTCAGAAAGTGCTTCCAATCCCCTACTCTTCACCCACGCCCTTTCAGTTCATTTCACAAAAAAACAAACATAGCAGGCCATTCAAGAAAGCCAAAAAAACAGCAGGCCATTTCATAATCCGTATTTAGTGATCGCAGACAAATAATTTAATCACTTCTTATGCTGTTAAATTTACATGAATATGTTGTATTGTTGTGCTTGTCCTGTACTTCCTCTAAACAGGCCAGCCTCTCCATGACCTGCCCTCCGCCTGCCCTTCGTCCTCGCCGCCCTCCCCTGCAGAATAAAAGCCACAAAAAAAAAACGGATGTTTCCCTTTTTTTATAGCATAGATTCAGAGGACAGCCAACAAAAAACTAAAGATTATGGCCCTTCTGCCGTGCCCCTTATCTAAGCTCTTTATTTTACTCATCATGTCACGCAGTAAGCGAAACAATCTTTTGAAGGCTCGAGAAAGAGCTCTAAACATGTCAAAACTTGAGCTATTGAAGAACAACAGTGGTGGTGGTGGTGGTGGTGAAGGTTCATCAAACACCACACCTGTTGGTACAAACCCAACGCTGAACCAAGTCATCGGACAGGCTGTGAAGAAGCCAATATAAATATGAAAATAATTATTACATCATGATAGAACAACAGAGGATGAGAGTGTGAGGTTAGTAGTTCTCAAGAAAAAAACCTTGAGAACTTGTTGAAATGTAGTATAGGCAAGTGTGATGATTGTGATGGTAAACTCAATCTGCACACAAGATACGATAATTGTTGTGTTTTTGGTAGTGCAACGCAGTGAGTGTGAGAAGATTACGTATGAAGATGTGCCTGAACATGTCTCTGATGAAATGATGACGAAGAAAGATGCAACAGACACCAATGATACCCTAGTATTATATTCAAATGTAAGTATTTCAGATATATACCTATATTTATAGAAATGAAACATTCTTCCCTCGCAAAGAGAAGAAAGAAGGTGGACCAGAAGCAATAATTTGAGCAATAAATATATGTAAATAACTGAAAGAATCATGTTAAAGTAACTCCAAAACTTTAGCCGGCGTTTCTGGAAAAATGTTTTTCTTTTACTTTAAAGCAATAAAACTCATTTCGTTTTTATAATAAATGATTTATGTAAAAAGTATTTTGATCACAAAATGCTACTCTAAAAATCTATTCAAACAAAATTCTTATTTGGGAGATAGTAAGTTATCTGTAGTCCATTTTATCTTATTAACTTACAAAACTTAAGCCTTTTCAAAAACATGCTTATAACGTCAGACATGAAACGTTTAAGTTAAATCTGACTAAACATAGATTTGCATATATAAAAAATATTAAACTCACCAACATTCTTCAAATTTGAAACATTAGTATCAGATATCTATTCGATTATACACCCAAAAATGACAGTTTTTTTTTTTATGGAATCTCAGATATTGGCTGATACACTTTTTATACATTGCTAAGACTGTGAAGAAGATTCCCTGAAAGTTGCGATGAAATCCATCGACAAATAAGGGACCCCCCGGAGTCTCTCCTTCATATTACATTGTGACTATATTATAACGTTATGCATTATTGACGCCAAACCTACGAGCATCACAGCAGAATAGAATATTCCAGGCCAGGAGGAGAAGGAATACATAGGAATACAGAGGAAGAACAGACACCAGGAGACTATTGGTCTAGGTATCGCTGAACTATTCAGTGAATTNGCCCCTCCCCCCCTGGATCACCTCTCTTTATTTTTGTTGAGCCCCTAATTTGTAGGAATATTAATTTTTTCACCTATTATTTGTAAATTAGTCAGTGTTTTTTTTTTAAATCAAGATTCAATTCAATTCAATTAAAGTGATATTTAACTTACATTTGTTGCTTAAAATTAAGCTTAAATGTTTCTGTGTTGGTGTGCACAGGGTGGGTGTTGGGGAGCGCGCGTCACAGGCTGAGGCGACAGGTAAACATAACACTTATAGTAACTCTAATACGCAACCTGCAACTTTATTAATTTACATGTATGTGCATTCATTGCAAAATAATTGACAAATGAACCAATGAGAGAGAAAAAAAAAACGATTCGCAGTGTTGGAATTATCGACCACCAAATTGATGGTCGACAACAACTGTTAAAATTATAATGTTGATTAACGTGAACTCACCAGACGATTAACCCAATTCTACCTAAACTGCTATGATACCCTATTTAGCTCTAACTAAGGTATACTCAGCAGTGGCAGGTGTGTTGTAATCTGCGTTGACTTGATCTCTATCCTGGGGGAAGTATTGTATGTCGATGTGGTCAGAGTTGCAACAGGCTGGGAGTGGAACTCGTGGCTTGCGTGGTGACTGGTTGAAATCCTCTACCTAAAATGGCCGCGATGGTTGGTCGGCCGAGGAATCTTTTCACAGCTGAGCCGATATTATCAAAGTGTGTTTTACACTTAGTCCTTTCTTAACCGATTGATCGGTTAAAATTTACTCATATTATTATGAGTTGACTACATCTTAGTGTATAATCAAATCGCTCACTCCGACTTCATGTCGTAGTGGCTCACGCGTTACTAAATTACCTCCATTGAAAATCCTTTCAGCTTGGCTCGTGACCGCCACGTATTGTTCCAATAATATTTTACTCCCATACGTGGGTCACTCACAATTCTTATACTATGTTAATCCTTTGATTAATTGTGGTATTATAGATGAATACCACCAAATTTATATCTAATTACATCTTAATATACCCAAATCTATTATAATATATACATAGGTGGAAATTGTGTTCGTATCCCGAGTTCCTGACGGTAGGCGCCAAATTCCACCATTCAAATCAACCTTACTCAAAATTAGAGCGGTTTTTAGTGGATAATTTCAACACGCAGGAAATAAAAGTTTCCAGAAATTGTTCCAGTCCTCTCTTCACACGCCTTTCAGTCTCATTTCACAACACATAGATGATTAAGAAAGCAAAAAACCGAGCATTCATAATCCTAGTTAGTGATCGCAGATAAATATTTATCACTCTTAGGTTTTAATTACATGAATATGTTTGTTGTTGTGTTGTCTGTACTTCCTCTAACAGCAGCCTTCCATGACCTGCCTCCACCTGCCTCGCCTCGCCCCCCTTCAGAATAACGACCACAACAACGGATTTTTTCTTTTTTTTATAGTAAGATCAGCGGACAGCCAATAAAAACTAGATTTGGCTTCTGCCGTGCTTTCTAGCTCTTTATTTTACTCATCATGCCTCGCAGTAAGCGAAAACATCTTTTGAAGTCTCGAGAAAGAGCTCTAAGCATGTCAAAACTTGAGCTATTGAAGAATAACAGTGGTGGTGGTGGTGGTGGTGAAGGTTCATCAAACACCACACCTGTTGGTACAAACCCAACGCTGAACCAAGTCATCGGACAGGCTGTGAAGAAGCCAATATAAATATGAAAATAATTATTACATCATGATAGAACAACAGAGGATGAGAGTGTGAGGTTAGTAGTTCTCAAGAAAAAAAACCTTGAGAAATTGTTGAAATGTAGTATAGGCAAGTGTGATGATTGTGATGGTAAACTCACTCTGCACACACGATACGATAATTGTTGTGTTTTTGGTAGTGCAACGCAGTGACTGTGAGAAGATTACGTATGAAGATGTGCCTGAATATGTCTCTGATGAAATGATGACGAAGAAAGATGCAACAGACACCAATGATACCCTAGTATTATATTCAAATGTAAGTATTTCAGTTATATACCTATATTTATAAAAATGAAACATTCTTCCCTCTCAAAGAGAAGAAAGAAGGTGACCAAGAAGCAATAATTTGAGCAATAAATATATGTAAATAACTGAAAGAATCATTATAAAGTAACTCCAAAACTTTAGCCGGCGTTTCTGGAAAAAGTATATTATTTTACTTAACAGCAATAAAACTCATTTCGTTTTCCTAATAAATGAATTATGTAAAAAGTATTTTGATCACAAAATGCTACTCTAAAAATCTATCCAAACAGAATTCTTATTTGGGAAATAATAAGTTATCGGTATGTCATTTTATCTTATTAACTTACAAAACTTAAGCCTTTTCAAAAACATGCTTATGACGTCAGACATGAAACGTTTAAGTTAAATCTGACTAAACATAGATTTGCATATATAAAAAATATTAAACTCACCAACATTCTTCAAATTTGAAACATTAGTATCAGATATCTATTCGATTATACACCCAAAAATGACATTTTTTTTTTTTATGGAATCTCAGATATTGGCTGATACCCTTTTTATACATTGCTAAGACTGTGAAGAAGATTCCCTGAATGCTGCGATGAAATCCATCGACAAATAAGGGACCCCCCGAGTCTCTCCTTCATATTATATTGTGACTATATTATAACGTTATGCATTAATGACGCCAAACCTACGAGCATCACAGCAGAATAGAATATTCCAGGCCAGGAGGAGAAGGAATACATAAGAATACAGAGGAAGAACAGACACCAGGAGACCTATTGGTCTATATTGCGGGTATCTGCTGAACTACATACTACTATCAAACTACATGTAGGATAACAGTTGGAAAAGTATACCTTGTCCCTACATAGGATGGAAACATGGAAGCTCCTTTATGAAGAATAATAGGAATGAAGTATGCTAACTGAAACTACCACTAACTTTAATAATCCTGGGATGTTAATAATATAATTCACGGGGCAATATCAAAACATACTCCTATACTTTAAGAAAAAATAAAAATTACTTAGAGCCGAAGTAGTTCAGTTGGGCAGCTGATGCTAAGTATTTATCTAGTTTACTAGTTTAGTAGTATTAAGAGGAGGAGGAGGAAAAGCATGAAAATTGCACTGTCCTGCACTGCCAAGGGGTGGAAGGAATATATATGAGCGACTGGTGGATGACTTGTACATATGTTTCTGAGCTGTCTTTCTACTACTATTTCTTACTTTCTACTTTCCTATTTCTTAAATTTTGGGTATTATGGAATGGCCATTTAACATGAGTGGAAGGAAATATTTAGGATGATTGATTTTCTGTATATATATATATAATAATATATATATATATTATATATATATATAATATATATATATATATATATATATATATATATATATAATATATATATATATATATATATATATATATATATATATATATATATATATATATAATATATATATATATATATATATATATATATATATATATATATATATATATATACCTATATATATATATATTATATATATTAATATATATATATATATATATGTATATATATTGTTGTTTTTCATTTTTGTGTAAAAAATAGAAATTACTTTCTTGATTTTTTTTTTTTTTTTTTTAAGTTTATAGAGTATATTGCCGAACAACAATTATATACATGAATAAATATATACACATTTTATGTGGATCCCCATCCCATTGTTTATGAGGTTGTAGGATAGGTGATGGAAGACTGACATGCTGTGGGTGATGACTGGGGTTCCCCTTTCGTCTGTCTTCTCCAGCTTGATGGTGATGAGGAAGCTGTCCTTGTGAGGCACTTTGTGGGCGACAAATCCCTCCAGCAAACTCTCGCTGGCAAGCTTCTCCCAACACTCATCAAACGAATAGACCTACAACAATAGAACACTTTCAACAAATAATTATGGCATGAATGTCTTAATGTGCCGTGTATGAAATGTCTTTTTATATATGTTTTTCTTTTGAAATGTGGAAGAATCACCTTGTCCTGTTCGAGGAAGGCCTTGCTTAAATTCTCCATTTTCTTTCCGTCGACCTGGCGGTGGGCTAAGAACCCAGTCTTCTCGGACCTGGGATTCACCTTGACAAGCTATTAAAAACTAAATATTAAAGATATTATTTTAGGTCCCCTTAGAGCTAGTGCACTAAGCTATAGGATAGGAAAGATCGCCACCCAGGGCAAACCCTGGGTATACAGGCAACCAATACCGACATCTGGTTAGGTAACCAGGCTACACATAGAACTGAAAGAAAAAGAAACACGTCTGGCAACGCCGTGCCAATCCTGACCGAGGCCGGCTGCCGCCAGCCGTCTCGGAGCCATCATTCTTATTTTTGCCTTCATAGCGTCAACACCTGCTGCGTCTCCTGTAACACGTGTTGTTTCTCTTCAGGCCATATGGTAAGCACCTGCTGTTTTTTCGTGTTTACGTGGGTGTGTGTGAAGTTTTTACCCATTCATGCTTCGTAATCCTTCTGTAGGGTTTACGGGCATGAGTGTAGTTTATTCTTCATCCCTGGCCGGGGCCAGCTGTGTCTTAAATATATTTTATTCGGCTGGTGTCTGTGTCTGTGGTGTTAAGCTACGCCCCAGGGGCGCGGCTTTCACCCTTTCTCCCCTGGGCATTATTTCCCCGCCAGGGCGTCCCTGGCCTGACACCTGGTCTGCCACGTGTAAGCTGAGATGGGCGGATGGTTACGTAGTTCTCCCAGCCACGCCCCCCCCCCCGCCCAGACCCTCCCAAGGGCCGGTGCGGGGGGTTTGGTGGTACCTGGTCTGCCACATGTAAGCTGAGATGGGCGGATGGTTACGTAGTTCTCCCAGCCACGTCCACCCCCCGCCCGGACCCTCCCAAGGGCTGGTGCGGGGGGTTTGGTGGTCCCTGGTCTGCCACGCCCCTGGCCTGCCACGTGTGCGCTGAGGTGGGCGGATGGCTACGTCGCTCTTGCTGGTGCCCAACCTTCCCCGCTCCCCCGCCCGGACCCTCCCATGGGCCGGGTAGGGGAGTTGAGCGGTCCCTGGCTGCCATGTTCGACCCCCACCCCCCCCTCCCCCTCCCATCCACTTACCTGGGGGTCGGGGCAGTGCGTGTGGCGATGCAGATGGGGGTTTAGGGGCGTTTCGTGTTGCGTCTAGTCCCTCTCCCTCTCACTGTTTTACCCTTCTTTTCCAGCGATCAATTGTGAGGCCCAGGGCTGCTCGGTGTCTTTTAGGTCCCAAGGCCACAAGTTCTGCTCCTCGCACGCCCCGTGCCTTCTGTCGGACCTTTTTCGTCCCGCCGATTGCCCGGTATGCTGTGGATGGCTGCGGCTCATCCTCCCGGAGGGGGGTGTGCCCTGCTTTACCGGCGAGGCCTATGCTGACCTCAAGGAGTGGTGGTCGAAGGTTTTGAAGTCTCGCCAACGCAGCCACTTCCGTCTGTCCTGGGCGGACCGGTCTCTGGGTTCTCGGCTGGGTCTCGCCAAGTCGTCCATCTCCTCCTCGTCTCGCACCTCCCGACCCCCTGCCTCTGCTTCCATGAGCTCGGCGTCGATCGTGCTGACGGTGGAGCATGATCTGGCGGTCTCCTCAGTCCCTCACCATGACCGCGACTCCCAGGTCGAGGACTTGCCGGGTGGGTCTGTGGCTCCTACGGCTGGTCAGGCATCTCCTGGGCCTTCCCCACCCTCACCTCCTGTGCCTCCGGGGTTGTCGGCTTGGATGACTTCAGTGAACTCCTTCATGGCAAGAATGGAGGGTCACTTAACTTCTGGGTCCCATTCTCCGACACCGAGGCGTCGCAGGTCCCTTTCGCCTGCTTCCCTCTCACCGGTGCCTCCTTCTGAGTCTGTGGTAGTCGAGGATGACTACCTGGTGTGCTCCGACGGGGAAGAGGATGCTGCCCTACCCGTGCCCAAGCGATGACGGTTCGGGGACTTCCGCCCCCTGGCTTCCTGTCCGCCGGGCCCTTCCTCCGCCTTTTCTTCTGAGGTGCCTTCTAGGTGCACTTCCCCTCGTCCCGCTGCGGAGGATGCCTTGGGACTCCGTCCTTCTTCCTCCGTCCTGTTTACCTGGGCACCGATGCCACCGTCGATTGCTTGTGAGACGGTTGACGGGCGGCTTGTTGCCATCGGTCGTCTGGAGGACGGCTCCTGGGGCCCAGTTCCGAACTTGGAGGTGCGATGCTCTCGGGAGGACGGGGAACAGGAGTCCTACCTCTACCGCCGGATTCCTTTCTTTCGCCTGAACGCTCCCTCGAAGCAGCCTGTGGTTTCTTCGGCGGCCGCTTTGGATGCTCTGGCCTCCTTACTGGCTGAGCCTAGTTTGGTCAGGGATGGCTTCCCGTGCGTGGAGGGAATCCAGGATGCCAGGTGGCTTTCTCTCGGGGCCAGAACGGTTGCCCTGGATGAAGGCCGGCCTGGACCCTGCCGAAGTGTGGAGAGCGGGTACCACCAGTGTGAACCGGGGTCCTTCTCCGTCTGGGCCCGATCCCGGTTCTCCCGGCCTCTGGTGGCTTTCCACGTGTGATGGCTGATTTCCTCCGGGTGTCCCGGCTTTCTGCTAAGGACCTCCCGTGGCGGGCGCAACCGGTGAAGCAGGAGCTTTTTCGCCGGGACTTTCAGGAGCGGCAACACGCCTCCCTGTTGACCTCTTCTGTTGCCTTCTTCAGTCAGCTGGCGGAGTGGCTCTCCTCCCTCGCCGTGGATCACTCTTCCCTCTCCCCGGCCTCCCGGTCGGATGTCTGTCGGGCTTTGTCGACCGCCTGTGATGCGTTCGGCGCCTCCCTCCTCCCGACGGTCCGCCCTGCCATTGACAGGGCCGTCACTGCCCGCTTGGCTCTTCGGCGCGAGGCTTTTCGGGGCCTGCCGGAGCTGACTCGACAGCAGATTCTCCGGATTAGTCCCTTCGATTGGAGGTCTTGTCGGAGCCCTCCTTGCAGCAGTGTCTCGCCTCAATCCCCCCCACAGTCACTCTGGTGTCTACTCCGGCCCCCAGACCGTCTCGGCCGGGGGGTTCCGGGAGGGGGTCCAGCAGTGTTCGTCGGGGCTCTTCTCGTTGGGTGGGGCAGTCCAGGAGTGCTCACCCCCGTGTGGATGGCCCCCAGGATCCTCGTCGTCCCAGTCGAGGTGGACCTTCCGGGTTCAGGGGCTCTGGGTCTCGGGCCTTTCGCTCGGGGCCCGCTACTGTCCACAAGCCTTCCTCCAAGGGTCGCTCTCGCTTCTGAGCCTCCCTTCCAGGGCCTCCTGTCCGGGTTTCGGGCAGCCTGGCCGCAGAGAGGTTGGGCCGCCAGGGTGGTCCGAAACGGTCTTTCTTGGCCCTGGATGCCCTACCGCCCCTTCGGCGACCTCCTTCTGGACGCCGGTCTCCACAGTGCTCGCCGCCACGTGTCGGACATGCACTCCTCCGGGTAGTGGAGAAGGCGCGGGGAAAGGTCTTCCTTTCCCGCATTTTCATCGTACCCAAGAAGGACTCTTCGAAGGGGCGGCTTATCTTGGACCTCAGCCGCCTAAACGGATTTGTGCGCAACCACCGGTTCCGTATGCTGACCTTGGCCCAGGTCCGCCTTCGGCTGAGGCAAGGGGACTGGATGGCGTCCCTCGATCTCAAGGACGCCTACTGGCATGTCCCCATTCATTCCTCGGTTTCGGCGCTTCCTGGCCTTCCAGGTGGGATCGGACACGTGACAGTTCACCAGACTGCCCTTCGGCCTCTCCATCGCTCCGAGGGTTTTTACGCGGCTCACCCAAGGTGGTGGCTCAGCGGATGGTGTCTGCAGGGGTCAATTGCCTCATGTATTTGACGATTGGCTGGTGTCCGCCCCGTCTCAGGAGGAACGGTTCGCTGCTGGACCGAGCTTTGACGGTGGCGGGGGAGATGGGTTCCTAGTCAACAAGGGAAAGTCCGTCCTTACCCCCTCTCCCCGCATTACTTGGCTGGGCATGCAATGGGACTCCCGTTCAGCTGCGGTCCGCATCTCGGGGGAAAATGGGGCCCCAAGCTTCATCAACGCCTCTTCCGGGCCTCGTGTCCCGTTTTTTGTCAAGGAGGCATTGGAGTCCCTTCTCGGCTCGCTCAACTTCGCCGCAGAAGTCACTCCCCTAGGCCGCCTTCGTCTCCGTCGCCTTGTCCGGGTGGTGAACACAGCCGTTCCGGTGCGGCCCCGCGACTTGCTCCGGCCCGTCCCTTCCCCTGGCCCTCACACTACTGGACGAGTGGTTGGTGGAGGGCGGTTTCTCCGCGTGGACGGGGTGGCTGCCTCCGCCCCCTACGGTCTTCGTGATGTCGGATGCGTCGGACGTCGGGTGGGGCTACCAATCCTCCGACGGCCGGCAGGGTTTCGGCGGGTGGTCCGGGGTGGAGCGCAGACTCCACATCAACGTCAAGGAGCTGCTGGTCCCTCTTCTCTTCCTCCGATCGAACTCGATCCCAGAAGGGACGCTCTCTGCTTCGAGATGGACAACATGGTCGCGGTCCCACTGTCCTCCCCCGCCAAGGGACATCCATATCCGCCCTTCTGTTGTCCCTTTCGGAGCAGATCTTCGGCCTGGCGGCCCGTTTCCACCCTCATCTCTCTGCCAGGTTCCTGCCGGGAGTGGAGAATGTGTGGGCCGACGCCCTGTCTCGCTTCCGGGGCTCGTCGGTGGAGTGGCAGCTTCACCCGGAGCGCTTTGCGGCTCTCTGTCGGCGGTGGGGCACTCCGGAGGTGGACCTCTTCGTGTCCCGCCGCTCTGCCCAACTACAGGCCTTTTTGACGAGGGGGGACCGGACAGCTGCGGGAGGCCCGGACGCCCTCACGGAAGACTGGAACAGGTGGCGCCATGTTTACCTGTTTCCGCCTCCCTGCACCAGTGTCCTCCTGAAGGTATGCAACAAACTGCGTTCCTACAGGGGCAAGGTGACCATGGTGGCTCCTCTCTGGCCGGCGCAACCGTGGTTCTCCGAACTGAAGGCCTGGTGTCCCTCCCCGGTTCCTCTAGGGGCCCTCGCTTTGTTGGAGGAGCTCCCGGCCAGTCTTCTTTCCACCTTGAAGCTACACGCCTGTAGTTTCTCCGTACCTCTCTCCGTCGGACGGTCTCGGACGCGGTAGCGGAGGACATGTTGGCGGCTCTTCGCCCGTCCTCTACGAGACAGTATCAGTCTCAGTGGAAGGCCTTTCAGTCCTTCCTCAAACTCAAGGGCCTCCGCGACGTCTCTGAATCGGTCGTCCTGGATTTCCTCTCCTTCCTGGCCCACGACCGTGGGAGGTCCTCCGCTACTCTCTCCTCCACTCACCTAGCGGCCCTGGCTGACCTCCTCAAATACGGTTGGGGTTTGGTCCTGGACCGGCGTTCTGTGACCCTGTTGAAGAGGGGTTTGTTCCACCAAAACCCCCCTCCCCGTCGTCCTGGTCCCTTCTGGTCCCTGGAGAAGGTTCTCCGGTTCCTGCAGGGCGACCAGTTTGGGTCTGACGCTGCCGGACCTCGCCTCCTACAGAAGGCCTTGTTCCTGGTGGCCCTGGCTACGGGGTTTCGGGCTTCTCAGCTGAGGGCGCTGACCCGTTTCCCCCAGTGGACGACCTTCTCGCGGGACGGCTCCGCTGTCTCCCTCTCCCTCTCGCCCACGGTGCTGGGTAAGAACGAGCGGCAGGACCACCGTCTCCAACCGGTCGTCGTTCCGGCTTGGTCTGCTGGGGACGCCGCACACCCCTTGTGCCCGGTTTCGGCGCTCCGGTGTTACCTGGATGCTTCCGAGCCCTGGGCGTGTGACCTGCAGTGATCCTGTCACTGGTCTCACCACCAGGGGGATTGCCGGCCGGCTCCGGGGCGTCATCGAGTCGGCGGATCCGGGTCACGCCCCTCGCGCCCATGACGTCCGGGGTGTTGCTGCGTCTCTGGCCTTCCTCCGCACCCATTCCTTGGAGAGGGTACGGGAAGGGGTACAGTGGAGTACGGCCTCGTGCTTCGTGGCTCGTTACGTGTCCCACTCCTTCGTGGACTTCCCCTGTGTTGCCCTGGGACTCCCTCCGTCCGGAGGGGCTGGGGTGGTGGACGCCGGGCCTCCCATTGACGTCTCTGTATGATTCGGGTGAGTATACTAGTGGTATCGTTTTGTTCTTGTGCAGTTGCTCTTTTGCCTCCCCGCGGGGGTCGGGGGCTTCTTGCCCCGTCTCCAAGTGGCAGGTAGCTTAGTGCACTAGCTCTAAGGGGACCTAAAATGACGGCTTTGAAGTATGAAAAGCCTATTTTTGGGTCCCTGACAGAGCTAGTGCACAGCCTTCGGCCTCCCACCCTTCCTTCCCCGCCAAGTTTTCAGCACCTCTCCCCGGGGATGATTATTGGGATGGTTATGATGGCTCCGAGCCGGCTGGCGGCAGCCGGCCTCGGTCAGGATGGCACGGCGTTGCCAGACGTATGTTTCTTTTTCTTTCAGTTCTTCTATGTGTAGCCTGGTTACCTAACCAGATGTCGGTATTGGTTGCCTGTATAACCAGGGTTTGCCCTGGGTGGCGATCTTTCCTATCCTATAGCTTAGTGCACTAGCTCTGTCAGGGACCCAAAAATAGGCTTTTCATACTTCAAAGCCGTCATTTGTCCCTTCCCTCCCCTAAGTCTCGCCTCACGGAATCGTCTCCGTGGTGTAGTGGCTCGCGCGTCTACCTACGAATCCGCAGGCCAGGGTTCGAATCCGGGCCATGGCAGGTCGGCGGCCAGCCACACACACACACAGAGTGTCCATACCCACCCCGGTATTATTTCGGTAGTGGGCTTTCAAAAGTCCTAGGATTCCTGTGCTGATGGCGACGGTGGAGTTGCACCTATTTATTCTTATTAGATCCTTTTTGTCCGTGATTTTGACCAAATTAACAGTTTGCGAAGAGTATTGAAGGTTAGTAGAAGACGTGCATGACAAAAGATTAGTCCATCATAAGGTAGTAAGCGAGATATGGCAGAGGAGATAGAACGATTCTTAACCCTTTCACACTCAGATCTTTCCTTTGCTATATAAAATCATTTGTTGTTAGCCATAAAACTACGAATGAAAGTCACTGAATATGCGAAATTAGTTAGTGGACAAGGATGCTAAACAGGTCATAGCTATAAAATATTGCTTATATTCACTAAAAATCGTCTAATGGTACCCAAATTACAATGGAAATTACGTTCTAGGTCTCAAGGGGTTAAGCTTCTTACCTACAGCATCGGGTAGATTTCTGCATTCTGAGTAGTTTTAACCCCATTTCAAAATTTGAGCCCAACATAACGAGATAAAACAGGATAAAACACGGGTCTTTCTTGGTCAAATAAACGGGTACATTTCCAGATGAACACCGAACTTTTCTTGGTGAACGAAACTATTTTTGTATGGTGAGTGTTTATGTGTTTTGAATTAATCTGCTGACCGTTTCTGTCGCAAATCTCTTTTTTTTTTCTTTTTTGTGTGATTTGCAACAAAATTGACAAAACAAAAATAAATTGAACCTATACAAACCTAACTTTTACCTAACATAATCTATACGTAACCTACTAACATAACCTAACCTTTACCTATGAAAATTAAAAATAATATTTGCGACAGAAATGGTTAGCAGATTCATTCAAAACACATCAAAACTCACCAGAAAAATATAGTTTCGTCCACCAAAGGAAGTTCGGTGTTCATATGGAAATTTTACAATAAACTTCATAAAAAATTCATCATCATAAAAAGTTGACTCACAAAGTTTTAAATTGCGAAGAGTTGAAGTAAATATTAAGTGCATGCATATTTCTTCAGAGTCTCGTAATGGCCTTTCTTTAGTGTGTTTTACTGTTTTTTATTTGATAATATTATAGAACAAACATTTACGAAGATAACAGTGTATCATATATACTGATAAACCAGTCTATATGATAGTCATATGCAGCAAGTGAATGGGCCAGCAGACTGGCCATGGGGCCAGTACTGCAGCGTCCAGCGCGCGTAGTTGCGGAGAATCACATCCAGTCCTACTGTTATCTATGGTTAGTTTAATTTTCATATCTCATATACACATAACCTCTCCGGCAAAGCCGGAAAGGTTGGTGACAGTGGTAAGGCCGATGGAGGGCGCGTACAGGACCATGCCCATAGCTACAAAAAGTGGAAACAGCATCACCAAGGTAATCAGCTTCCGCAAGGCGACGCTCTTGTACCGCCGCTCCAGGTACTGAGGGGCATGAAGGCAACATTAGTGTGTCTGTAACGCATCGTGAAATACTGATCTGATATTGGACTGTACGTCATACTTTACTGTAGGTCATATTGGACTGTAGGTCATACTGTAGATACACCGACGTGTATCAGTTTGTATATACGTATCATAACTGCTCAATTAAGTATATAAAACAAAATCATATTTATTTAGAAGGTCCTTGTATTAATAATTATATCTATAAGTAAAGTTGAGATTCCTAAGATTAGTATACTGCTTAATGTCATGAACCTTTGAAATGTAGTATAACCGGAAAGTATGATCCTCTATTGCTGTTTCCAATTTAATCTGAGATTCTCTGGACAAAATGATGAAATTCATGCAAATAACTCAAATAACTCATGTATTTTAGTGATGGAAAATGTGTGTGTACGTTTGCAACTTAACTATACACACTATATTCTTTACCTCATTAATAGACACTAGCTTGAGGTTGTAGCAGATGGGAAGGATGATCTGGTTAATGAAAATTGTAGCAAGCACGGAACCGAGAAGGGTGATGGTTATCTGCGTGCCGTAGAAATAAATCTCGGTGGGATTACCTATAGGGATAAATAGGGAAAGGCGTAAGGTACGTCGGGCACTATATATATATATATATATATATATATATATATATATATATATATATATATATATTGTTACGAGCGAGACAGTGAGTTGTCTAGAGGAATGAGTAGCGAGACTGAAACGCCCAAAACCATAACAAAAAGGTGATGGAAGGAAGTAGATAACAATAACAATTTAATAATATCAAATAAATCACCTTGTAGCAAGGAATTAAGATGATCTTGTTTTTGAAGCACAAACAGAGATGACTAAAGAAAATGCTTATATAACTAAATGACCAATATGTATATAACACAAGATAATTAACCCTAGAGAAAAACAAAAAAAGAATACTAAGATGAATTTCACCACCAGGTAGTAAAGCTAATAATAATAATGTGAGTTGACTTGAGTAGAGTCCCCGGTGCTAATGTTGACTGGTTGGTACTTACTTAAAGGCACAAGAATGGTGTTACTGCTATGTTCCTCGAGAGAGTAGTAACGCTTCAGCTATATACAGATGACTGACTAACAAAAGAAAACGAGGTTTATAAATGCCCTCGTATTTTGCCTGGGGCTGCTTCACTCAGCTTTGAGTCGAAACAAACCGGCGAGATCCCGGAGTAGTTCCGGTGCCTTCCTTCGTGTTAATTGAGGAAGGGTAGTTAGTGGTACTCCAGGCAGTGTGTGTTGTGTGTGGTGTGGTGTGTGTGTGTGTGGTGTGTGTGTGTGTGTGTGTGTGTGTGTGTGTGTCACACAGGATGAGGATAAGGCGAGGCTTTATGATAATATATATATATATATATATATATATATATATAATAATATATATATATATATATACCTTCACATTCATTTACATTTAGTATATAAAGTTAAACTATTGGTGACTTACCGTGCGGACCATTTTACAGTACCATGTGAGTGTGTAATTCAATACCAACTTACCTATGACTGAGATCGAGGAGATGATGCTGCCCAGGAGGGAGATTGCTACAACTGGCGGCGACATTGTTTTGCCACCCAGCAGGTAGTCCTGAGTGGTAGCTTTCCTCCGGTTCTTGACGGCACTGACCACGCCGATGGCCACGGTACACACCAGCATGAGCGAGAAAACCACCCAGTCCGCAGGTTGGAACACAGTTTTCATTGCATTAACTCTCGACAAAGCCTCAGTGTCTCCATAGCCCTCCGTGGTCGCCTCGGCCCCGTCTCCACCGGTGGTGGTCGTTGTCACCATTGCAGGGGTAGTGTTTGCTCAAGACACAAGCACAGAGTTATGACTTAACAGCAGGATGGCCAGTGTTTATGTGGGGCGCGTGTGGCGTGTGAAGGAAGGTGTTATACCACAAATGTCTTGCTTCACCAGACATACATACATATATAATTTGTATATGCATTAATTTGAGGTCGTCCGATTTACGTGAGGCGGCGCTGGCGCTGGTTTTTTATTCGTTATCTTTTTCTTACTTACTGTAAGTCTAATACATAACTATTAGAGAACACATCTCCCTCGAGAGCTATGAAGAAGATCCAGTTTTAAGGCCTAGTAAACCATCAACCATACTTAAATTTCTTCATGGTGGTGTCTAGTATTAATATATATTACTACTATTAGTCCATGGGCCGGACCAGATATCAGTACCACCCAAGGTGGCAAAGCTATACATGTGCCATTTTGTTTGTTGCATCAATAGAAGTAAAATAATGTATGATAGCCTTTCCATGTTGGTAGCTTTACGGTATATTTTTGTGAAAACCCCACTTTCATAGGGTAATTTTTTTCATATTTTCCGTTTTTATTTATGAAACGGTGTATCGTAGGCATAAAGGGTATCAAGTTTAAGGATTTAGTAAATTAAATTCTGCACATGTTGGTCTCCATGCATTTTTGCTATATATGTCATAGTTTTTGCGCAAATGAAGCCGGAAGTTGAAGGCATGTCTTCATCAAAATTGAAAAATTTGCGTTTCCCAGCCATATTTCGTGCAATAACTCTAAAACAAGTAGTTTCTCGATAAAATGCCATAGAGATGAGATTGTAGGGTGATGATTCATCTTTTAAATAGTTCTATTATTATTCTTCAAATGTTATATATTGACGTCTAAGAGGCTAAAAACAAAAAACTGTATATTCACAGAGATCCATATCTTGAGATCATTTACGTCTTAAGCCTTATATATTACCAGAGTATTTACGTTGAAAGAACTGGAAAGAAATGTTTTCTAATCCATGTACTTGTCTGTTGCAGATGGACGAGCGGAATGATGGCGGACACTGAGCACCCTTGTACTGATCCGACTCCAAAGCGCCCGCGGCTAGAGTGCATCATTCATTGTTCCGATGACAATGAAAACGTAATTTCACCACAATCAGTCGACTCCTGGAAAACTCTACTCCGGGTAGCTCAAATACGGCGTCATGAGCCCATATTGGAGTTGGCTGAAGACACTCCCGAAGGAGAGATCCCTGCTCTCAATTACCACAGAAAATGTCGCAGCATCTTCATGATGAAGAAAGCACTAGATGGCATCCTTGCTCAAAAAGAGAAGACTACCAATGGTTGTCCTGAGGATAGCAACCCTGCAAGGGCTGGTCGTGCAATCCCTAGCACCTCAAGAACACATGAGGCAGAGTGCATATTTTGCCAAAAACAAACAAGTACGCCAAACGACAGAAGACTCGAGAATGTTGTGAATGAGGACTGAGAGTGACAGCAGGAAGACAAAGACCATTGTAACAG
>JACEEZ010018678.1:12500-17787 GCA_016584305.1 Chionoecetes opilio | reverse complement strand
GCGTGGTTTTGTAGGGGCGGTTGTGTGTAGGCGTGTGGTGTGTAGGCATGTTTGTGTAGGTTTGGTTGGGCGTGGATGGTAGGGGTGGGTGTGTAGGACTAGGTATATATATATATATATATTATAAATATATATATTATATATATTATATATATAATATATATATATTTTATATATATATTATATATATATATATATATATATATGAAACAGTCATACAGGGTGTACGTTGCTGAGAGGTATTGGGTATATTCATAATAACATCATTATTATATTATTAAAAGACTTATCAACAGCCCTCATTTTTTTCTGTATGTTTCCCAAATTTAAATGTATATTGTAATGAAGTCCATACAAAAAATTACAAAGTATCATTAGTACCTTAAATGAATATCTTATGGAAGGCCAAAGGGGAACAAACACTGTGGCAGGGGCGGGATGGGAGGCAGGCTGGGGAGCGCGGGCATAGAGGCAACATGGCGCCTGAGAAGTGAGGGGCCCAAAAACTCTCCCTATAGTGGACGGGTAAGAGCAGAAATAGGCTGTTAACTTCAGGTCATGATCCCAAAAGGTCCCCTTTGGATGGAAGTACCTTAGGATGATTGAAAAAAATTTTTTATCCAAAGACACAAGTTAGATCTAGTTTTCGTATCGGAATTATACCGTTTTTTCCAAAATGGGCCCCAATTTTCGTTGAACGCCATATCTCTGGCACTTTTAAAGCTATTATGACAAATTTGGTGTCAAATTGACATTTTTAGGGTCAAGAAATCCAATAAAAATAAAAAATCAAAGCTGCAAGAATAAAAACATTTCCCCTAATCATGATAATTAAGGTAAAATATATATTTTTTTCCCTTTCAAAATGACCGTGAAAATTTCAGAAGATATCATATATTTACTTAAAGTTATAGCTGTTTTTGTTATAGCACATAGAGACCCGCTACTGACACCTGATGCAATACCGGGTTCTGCAGATATGATGAACACCAATGAATGATTGGGGTTTGCCACTCGTTGAGATACCACTGTTGTAAGAGCTGTGGTCCACCCATGCCATCCCAAACCCGTCACCAGAGATATTCCACAACATTTCTCTGTGTGCATTGAATGCCCCAACGTCACCAGGAAGGAATTTTCACCAAGTTATGTCTGGGGGACTTCCACTGAATTTTGTGGGCCAATGTAAAGAGAGATTGATCAGCAACCCTGACCCGGGGTCTGACCTGGATTTAGGTAGTTGATTGATTTGCGAAGGACTTTTATTGCATGCCAAGCCATAGCGGGGATTGTAGGGGATTCTGTAAATAATGGCAACATGTACTTCATGGGAAATGAAGTAGGCTCTGTGATACTGGCATAATATGCAGCCCATGATATCCAATCGTTAGCTTCAAGGGTTTTCTTACCCACAAAGTGTCTAACTCTCTCCAACCATTGGTAATCTTCTTTTAATGACGTTGGCGAGAGGACGAGAAGCTGGATGAGTATGACTGTTGGTATCAGAGCAGGAACGTACAGGACCCCATCATTTGGCCGTGAAACATCCAAATCAATGGTTGTGTAATGCGCTGGCAGGGATTTAACATGTCTTTTCCCATTCTCAACTGGAGCTAGGATATCACAATGGTATTTTCAGTCTGAACTGAAGTGCTGCTAAATACTTATAGGTGTTCCAAGAAGTGCTGATGCTGCTGTTGTTGATGATGGGTTATGGTCAATGTTATCAAAACCACCAGTAGTGAACACACCCTTGACTGCTTGAGGTGGGACAATCACGCCGATCTTCTCCCAGTGATTGATCTCTGAATTAACTATGTGCGTGCTGCATGTTTTTAATCAATCATTTGACACACATAGTTCCTCCCCTTTTGCATTTATCCACCAAAAAGATGCGCTATTAGTTGGAGGTGAAATTTCATTGCCAGATAGAGCGAAGCTAGGGTTTCTCTTTTTATGTGACGAGGAACACTGTCAGCTTTCTTGGATCTGCATCTTACTGAGTTGAATATAAATTTGCTTCCCAATGGATGTGGCAACTTTGGACTTTTAAGGTCCAGGGGTGGCTGGTCAATACCTGATCCATCAAGAAGCATGTTTAAAAAATTTTTAACATGGGAGGGATTGCATTAAATTCATGGGAGGCGAGAAGGTCCCTGTGAAAGCTTGCTTCATTGGAAGGTACTCTTGCGCAGGATTTTGGCTGCTTTGAGGACGGCTGATACATCTGTAGTTGTAATGTTTTTTCATGTCCACAACAGCTTTGCTCAGGTCATCATCAAATACAAGCGACCAACCAAGATTAAATCTTAATGATTTGATGTCAGGAAGGGAGCCGTTCAATATCCTCCCGAAGGCGTGTCGTATTCCCTTTTTGATAACAATGGAAATCCTAGATCAGCTATGCGCCTGTCATAGGGAGCAGCCCAGGGTCGCCATAGAGAGTGATTCTCCCGAGCCACGGTTATCTTCAATGAAGTCCAGCAATTCACTGAGGACATGTGCTCTGATGCCCCGAATTTCATTATTTTCCGTTATGTCACATCCAATAGTTTCGGCTCTTCTGTAGAGCCTAGTCAGGCATACACGATGATATGGTGAATCAATAGTACCAAGTCACCAGCAGCTAGTTTAGCTAATAGATGTGTGTAAACCTATGATGTGTAGTTCCCTTTTTCCTGGCTCTCTCGACTTTTAGTTTGTCAATGGCACTCCTACAGCTTTTATGCCATACTAACTGATTAGACATCATCAACATCACTATGTCTTGATCCCCACCACCTCGCTACCATGACTAATACCACCACCACTATCAAAAATGTCATTCACTACTACAAAATCAGGCAACTCACCTAAGTCCTTCAGCTCCTTGATTTTATCAGCTACTTCTTTGTAACATGTATAACGTTTTTCATGATTACTTTTTAGTTTTACAGATAATGATGGATCTAAGGTCTTTTCATTGTTTTTCTGTAACTGACTATGAAACATACACTCTAATCACGAGTGTCATAATGAAAGCTGTGCTTTTTGGGGTTACTCAAGGGGTGGGGTATCTATGTTCTAATCGACGTTCTAAACGGGAATGAAAAATTTATTTGCTTGAACATTATGAGACGATTTGATAGAAATATTCACAAGGTTAAAGAAAAACCTATCTAAAGGTAAAAATATGAAACATTACATTTACATCACTTTAAATTTACAATATTTTTTTAAAATATTACCCACATTTGTCATGGTAAGGGGTAAAAATATTACTTTTATGCTTTGAATCTTATTTAGTTGGATTCTTTTACCCTGAAAATGTACAATTTGACACCAAATTTGTCATTATAGGTTTAAAAGAGGCAGAGATATGGCGTTCGACGAAACGATACCGGTCATTTTGAAAAAACGCGTATAAATCCGATACGAAGAGGATCTAACTTGTGTCTTTAGAATTTATTTTTCTACCATCCTAAGGTACTTCCCCGCAAAGGAGACCTTTGCATCACGACCTGAAGTCAAAAGTCACTTAACCCGTCCACTACTATCTACGGCTCTGGGCCATGCCTGTCACTAGGTCTGTCGCCTTAAAAACGGGGGTAATAAATTTATTAAAAAATTTCCTTTCTTTTTTTCTCTCTCCTTTTTTTTTTATTTTCTCCTCTCTCTCTCCTCTTCCTTTCCCTTCTCCTTCTCTCTCCCCTTTTTTTTCATCTACTTTTCTTCCCCTCCTCCTCCCTTCCCTTCTCCCTCTTTATCCTCCACACGATGAAAAAATTCACGATAATATCAAATCTGGCTAGAGTTGTTTTTATTGCGCGATCATGACTTTTCTGGCATTGACTTTAAATTTTGCGAGTCCCCTTTTCTCTCTCTCCTTTTCTCTCTCTTCCTCTCTCTCCTTTTCTCCTCCCCTTTTTTCTCCTTCTTCTCTCCCCTCTCCTTCCTTTCCCCTTCTCTCTCTCTCTCTCTCCTCTTTTTTTTTTTTCTACTATTTTTTTCCTCCTCCTCTTCATTTTCCCTCTTCATCCTCCACCCGATAAAAAAATTTACGATAATACCCCACTGGGTAGATGGGTCGTGGGGGAGGATGAAGAGGGGACGGAAGGAAGGAGGGGGAGGGAGAAGAAAAAGTAGAAAAAAAAAAAGGAGACAAGAGAGAGAAGGAGGGAAAAGAGAGAGAGAGGAGAAAAAGAGAGAGGAAAAGAGAGAAGGGAAAGGAAGGGAGAGAGAGAAGAGAGGGGAAGAAAAGGAAGGGGGAAGGAAAGGAGAGAGAGAGAGGGAGAGAGAGAGACTCGCCCCCCACGCAGTCAACCTAACACGTGCGACCTACTTTCTACTTATTTTATCTTACAAGGGTAGCTTTTGGGTAGATGTCCCCGGGACAGGGCATCCTTAGCTTCTTTCCACTTAATGCTTCAAACAACCCCCTTACCAAATTTCCCCCATGTCAACCATGATTAAGTTTTTTTAAATAAAAAAAAAAAAATAAATAAAAAAAAACACTACACTGTGACTCAGCGAAATAAATTTGGCAACTCAGATCGCGGGACAAACAGCGGGAAATGAGGACCCACATTCTCCCCGATGCCTTAAATTTTTCTCCCCACGCATAAAATTATAACCACTATTAAGTAATTTTGTTCAGCTTACGGGGTCATATTGTCAACACTATAGTTAGTCACACACAAAGATCCTCCTCGTACCTACCGGTCACCCTCTTTTTAAAGGTCCAGGAAAAAGCCTCGGGGGGTGTCAGGTCTCGGTTCTCGGGGGGAGGCTCTTCGTGCAGCCACATAAACTTTGTATGGTAATGCCTTTGGGCCCACCCCGTGATAACGAGGGATTACTCGAAGTGCAAATCTTATCTCTATTAGAGTTTAATTTCCCAGGAATAAAAAATCAAAACCCTTGCGACAATATATATTCTTTTTTTTTTCTTGGTCTCAGTTTTACTCCGCAGCTCTGGGCACAGGGTAGCTAACAGCCCGGGGGTATTTTGGGGTTTTGATAACCTCTAATTTTTGAATATAGGTTTCCCCAAAAGTTTTTTCCTGCGACCCCCCCCCCCATCCTTACATTTCTGAAACCCGACAATTTACATCGTTCTCCTTTTTTTCTCTCTCCCTCTCTCTCTCTTACACACGCACAAAACACACACACAGTAGGGTACTCCATAGTGTAGTGGTTAGCACGCTCGGTTCACAACCGAGAAGTCCCGGGTTCGATCCCCGGGCGGAGCGGAAACATATGGGCTGTTTCCTTAAAACCCGAGCCCCTGTCCACCCAGCAGTGAATG
>JACEEZ010018678.1:5000-7500 GCA_016584305.1 Chionoecetes opilio | reverse complement strand
ATCGTTAGAAAAGGAAACGTCAGCTTACATCGACGACATTCTTGTTAATGAAGACGTTGTTAAGGCCAGTCGTGTACAAGAACATCTCGAGAAATTTGGACTAACAAGCAAGCCATGCGAGCGACTTGCTGAAGGAGCACGAGTGTTGGGCCTGAGAGTCTGGGGGAGCAGAGAGGCCTAGTGTGGAAGAGAGACAGCGAGGTGGACAACGTACCAAGTGAGTTGACGAGGCGGGTGGTGTTTTCGTTCTGCGGCAAGTTGGTGGGCCACTATCCTGTGTTGTGTTGGCTGCGAGTGGCGACGGGCTTCATCAAGAGGAGGACCAATTTCCTCTCAGAGGGATGGGATGAAGTCATCGTCGATGAAGAAATAAGGAGGTTTCTGGATGAGGTCGTGGCTTGAAGTTAGGAAGAATGATCCTGTGAGAGGATTTGGAAGTGCCAGAGGCGACGAGGCCAGAGTTTGGGTGGACGCCAGTTCTTTGGCGCTTTGGTGCTGCAGTAGAGATCGACGGCAGCATCGTTGAAGACGCCAGCTGGCTACGTAAAGAAGACTCGAGCCACATCAACATGGCCGAGTTGGATGCAGTTATCAGAGGATTGAATCTCGCATTGGCCTGGAAGATCAGAACGGTGGAATTGATGACGGACTCCTCTACAGTGCATCGATGGATCTCTGATGGCCTCTCAGGTAGAAGCAGGCTTAAGACCAAGGCTGCGAGCGAGATGCTCATTCGGAGGAGAGTGGGCATAATACTGTCGTTGGTCGAGGAGTGCGGCCTCCAGCTGTCGGTTACTCTCGTTCCTTCTATCAACAACAAGGTGACAGTTTGACACGCGTGCCGCAGCGTTGGCTGAAAAGTCCCCGATGCCTGCCTACAGCCACGTAACCAGTGTGTGCAGCCGTCGTTACTGTACCACACGACAAGATTGAAGAGATACACCATACTGCAGGTCATCCAGGTGTAAAACGCACGCTTTATTTTGTAAGGCGAGTCGACCCAGCAGTCACCAGGCGGCAGGTGCAAGCTGTCGTCGCAAATTGTAAGGCGTGCCAAATCTATCGACCCAGCACCAGTAAATTGGCGGAAGGGGAGCCTCGACGTGGAGAGAATCTGGCAGAGAGTCGTATGGACATCACTCACTGTGGTGGACGGCCGTACCTAACTCTTATCGACTGTGGACCATCAAGATTTCAGTTTGGAGTCAACTGAGGCTGCAGACCAGCGACAGCATTATTAAGCAGTTAGAAGCGGTGTTTTGTGAACGTGGGGCCCGGAAGAGTTGTTGACGGACAACGACACCGCTTTTCGCAGTAGGCTGTTTGCAGACTTCGCTAAGAGATGGGATGTGTGTCTCCGTTTTAGATGTGCACATGTCCGTCAGGAAATGGCATAGTTGAAAGATGCCATCGGACTAAAAAGTTATTGCTGCGAGGAAAGGTTGCTCTGTAGCGGAGGCTGTATACCTGTACAACTTAAGGCCTCACGATGACCACGAATCTTCATCTGCCCCTGCTAACATGCTTGACCGGTATCCTGTCAGAATCCGAGGAGTGGATCCTGTGAAGAAAGCAAGTTGGAAGCAGACGGCCCCTACCAGCCTGGTGATGAAGTGTGGGTTAAAACCACATAACGTGCGTTGTGATGGACAGCATAAGAGAGGTAAAGTTACTAACATCTTATCCACCAGGCTGTTGAAGTCGACGGAATCCCCCGCCATGTTAGGGATCTTCATCACTTTACTCCCCAGACACCTCAGGAGGATGTTGTAACCACGGACAGCGAGGACGATGAACTTCTCATTCAGCTTCCTGGACAGGCTGATGAGGAGGAAGGAATTGACGAAGATGCTGCTGCTGGAGATGAGTTGGACCGAGAGCTTCCAAGGCGGTCATCGAGGGTTAGAAGGCCCCGAGTGTGTACTTTATGTGAATAGTATTCAGGGGGGAGTGTAATATAATGGCTTGTAAAGTGATTAGTATTTGTTATTAACTGTTGGGACAATTGATTGTTATGGGGGTCGTTGGTGTGTATCAGCGCTGTCTCGTAGGCAGGAGTAACGTCAGCAAGAGGTGTAGTGGCGAGTCACTGGAGCGAGGGAAGGCAGTTCACAGCCTGCAGACTACAAACACGAGACCCACCTCGCACCACCACACCTGCCACCTGTTCGCTGCCCCCGCGCGCCAGTACTCACCCGTAGCTGTGTTGTGAACTGTGTACTATTTCCTCCACGTGTTTTGTTAAGTAAAGAGAAAAAGCAAGATTTGTTTTTCCTTACTGCCACAGTTACGTTACGTTTCTGTGTCAGATCTGTGTCGGCAATCCGTAACCAAAATATTGCCACTACTGAGCCACAAACGGGCCGACATAGCATCTAAAATCGTGCCATAAGCGGGCCAACACAGCAACTGTATCGTGCCACAAGCAGGCCGATTTAGCATCCAAATAGTGCCATAAGAGGGCCTACACAGCAACTGAATCGTGCCACAAGCAGGCCGA
>JACEEZ010018677.1:0-13169 GCA_016584305.1 Chionoecetes opilio | reverse complement strand
ACGATTTGAATGAATTAGCACGTGTTTGGGCTTCCAAAAAAGCTTAGAAATACTGCATAGACTGAACGAGAAAAACATACTTGAACAAGGAGTGAAGGTACATACTATTCGAACCAGAGAAGTACATTTCTGCAGTACTTCGAAGTCCCAGCGGTTTTGTGTTTTGCCATAACATTCCGGGTTACTGAGGAAATCAGGGCTTTCAATCTACATCCAAATGAATGGCGATTGTTTATTGATAGCTCAAAGCAGAGTTTGAAGTGTGTCCCCTTCTACACAATGGCAATTTTTTTGGGGCGCAGTCCCTATTGGGCTTTCGGTCTGGTCTTCGGGGAAGAAATGGAGATGTAAGGAGTCATTGAGGTATTGCAATAATGACAAAACACAAAATTGGATCATCGGGTGTTGCCCTTTTAAAATGGTGTCCTTCCTTCTTGGTCAACAACGTGGATACAAAAAAGTATCCCTGCTTTCTCTATATGGGGGATAGCAGAGCTCGAGAGAAGCTTTGGGGTTTTCAGACGAATTGGCCCCCGAGATCTGAATTTTAAAAACTGGAGATCCTAACATTGTACATGAGCCACTTGTTGACAGGAAGAAAATAATATTCCCACCCTCCCCACTAAAACTAGGTCTCATGAAACAATTTGTAAAAGCATTGTCAACTGATGGCGACTGTTTAAAATACATCATCTTGGCCTTTCCTGGACTGTCAATTGAAAAATCAACGCGGTGTGTTGTTTGAGTCCACAAATTCGACAGCTCACAAAGATGAACATTTCAACGGTACTATGTCAGACTTGGGAAAAGAATGCTTGGCTATCATTCAAAGACGTCGTCAAGAACTTCTTGGAAATACACGTGCAGGTAATTACACAGAAATTGTTCAGAAAACTATTGGAGAGCTACAAAGCGCTTGGCTGCAAACATGAGTATTAACGTACATTTTTGCATAGCCATCTTGCCAACTTTCCGGAAAATCTTGGTGCTGCTAGCGACGAGCAAGGTGAACGATTTCCCAAGATTTGAAGGTTATGGAAGAACGTTACCAGGGTAGATGGGATGTGCATATGATGGCTGACTTTTGTTGGAGCATCAAACGCGATAGTCTCAAGTTGAACACTCCAGACAAAGTACAAACGTAAATTTTTACCTTAACCTGCACACAATTAAAAGCCTTATCCTTTCTAAAAACATGATAATGTTAAATAAACATTCTTTTCATGCCTATTTCTTTAATTTTTCATTGTAGTTACCTTTTGCAACTTTTTATAATATAAGCACTGTTACTGTTATGTACAGTTTTTTTCAATTTTTTTAAGAAAACGAAAATCCTACAGTTCAAAAACTTGAAGTGTTTAGAGAAAAACTGAGATCAGTTTTGGATTCAGCACCCAAAAAATTACTTAATAACAAGTGTCAGACCTAACGAAAACAAAAAATTTGTTCCCCAGTGTTATCATAATTTAAATTCCTTCTATTTATTATATAACACTACAATATACAAGAAACTATGAAAAACACGTGCAATATACAATTGTATCACAATATAGAGTGTAAAACGCCTATTATAAGCTTACAGTAGTTTAAAATAGCTTTTGCTAACGAAACATCTATATTACCGTATTTTGAATTTCTCTATCATAAAAAGGGCTGAATAATGTCAATTTTGGGACATTTTTAGCCCTTCATAAATACATTAAAAACTTAAAAAAATATTTTTTTAAGATTATAATTAATACCTAAATTACATGAAAAATACATGTTTTAAGCTCTAATATTGAAAGGTAATAGTTGTGTAAAAGTGCGAAAATATCAATTTCGACAATTTTTAGCCCCTCAAAAATATTTGAAAATACTTGAAAAAAACATTGTTTTTAAGATTAAAATTGATACCAAATTTTATGAAAAATATATATATATAGCTCATAGTATTGTAAAATATAGTTGTGTTAAAAGTGCTTAATAAAGTCAATTTCGACATTTTTTTAGCCCTTCAAAAATACATTAAAACACTTGAAAAAAACGTTGTTTTTAAGATTAAAATGAATACCTAAATTTTCATGAAAAAATACATGTTTTAAACTATAATATTGTAAAATATAGTTGTGAAAAAAGGGGATAATATGTTCAAATTTCAATTTTTTTTTAGCCTTTAAAAATACATTTAAAATACTTGAAAAACGTTGTTTATAAAATTTAAAAATTTATACCTAAATTTCATAAAAAAAAACATATTTTTTGCTATTAGTTTTGTAAAATATATTTGTAGCAAATATCAAAAAGCATTTAGCTACCGATAAAAAAGGAATATACTTCAATTTGAGAAAAAAACAGGTCTTCACTGATAACTAGGGTAAAATCATTGAAAAAAAATACATTTTATGGGTTTATAGCAATATGATAAGGAAAACTACTTGTATATATATAATAACGCTACACTTTACAAGAAACTATGAAAAACGCTTGCAATATACCGTTATATCACAATAAATAACCTCTTACTCTTCTCTTTATAGGCTTAATGAATGTAAGCTACTTATAGGTGCAAATATTCTAAAAAAAAAGGATTGTATACTTCAATTTGTAGAAAAACTGCTATATACACCGATAAGGGAGCTAAAATCATTGAAAAGAAAACATTTTGTGGGTATAAAACATTACGTAAGGTAAATTCCCTTCTATTTATGATATAACACAACAATTTACAAGAGACTATGAAAAACAAAACGTGCAATATCCAATTGTATCACAATATAGAGTGTCAAATTCCTATTATAAGCTTACAGTAGTTTAAAATAGCATTTTCTAACGAAAAAAAACTATAATACCGTATTTTTGAATTTCTCTATCACAAAAAGGGCTGAATAATGTCAATTTTCAATTTTTTTTAGCCCTTCCAAAAATACATTAAAACTTTTAAAAAAACGTTGTTATTAAGATTAAAATTAATACCTAAATTTCATGAAAAAATACATGTTTTAAGCAAAAATTGTAAAAATTGTTGTGTAAAAGTGCTGAATAATGTCAAATTTCGACATTTTTTAGCCCTTGATAAATACATTAAAATATTGAAAAAATGTTGTTTTTAAGATTAAAATTGATACCTAATTTCTATGAAAAATACATTTTTTTAGCTCAAAATACTGTAAAAATAGTTGTGTAAAAGTGCTTATTAATTTAATTCGAAATTTTTTAGCCTTTGCAAGAATACCTTAAAATACTTGCAAAAACAATGTTGTTTTAGATTAAATTGATACCTAAATTTCATGAAAAATACATATGTTTAGCTATTAATTTTGTAAAATATTGTTGTAGCAAATATCAAAAGCTATTTAGCTACAGATATAAAGAAATATACTTAAATTTTGTAGAAAAAAAACAACTCTTCACTGAAAACTTGCTAAAACATTGAAAACACTCCCATTTTTTGGGTTTTATAGCAATATGATAAGTAAAACTACTTGTATATATACAATACCGCCTACAGTTTTACAAGAAATTATGAAAAACTCTTGCAATATACTGTTATATCACAATAAATAACCTCTTACTCTTCTATTTATTAGCTTTAATGTAATGTAAGCTATTTTGGGTTTGAAAAAGATTCTAAAAATGAGGTTTTATACTTAAAATTTGTAGGAAAACAGCTATATATCACCGATAACTAGCTAAAATCATTGAAAAGAAACTTTTTGAGGGTATAAAGCATTATCATCAGTTAACTGTCTTCTTTTATTATATAACACTACAATATACAGGAAACTATGAAAAAAACACGTGCAATATACAATTGTATCACAAATATATAGTGTAAAAACTCCTTTTATCAGCTTACAGTAGTTTAAAATAGCATTTTCTAACGAAAAAAAAACTATATTAACGAATTTGAGTTTCTCTATCACAAAAAGTTCTGAAAAATGGCATTTTTCGACATGTTTTAGCATTTCAAAAATACATTAAAAACACTTGAAAAAATTTTTGTTTATAAGATTAAAATTAATACCCTAAATTTTCATAAAAAAATACATTTTTTAAGCTCATAATATTGTAAAGTATAGTTTGTTAAAAGTGCTGAATAATGTCAAATTTCGACATTTTTTAGCCCTTGAAAAATACATAAAATACTGAAAAACGTTGTTTATAAGATTAAAATTGATACCTAAATTTTATGATAAATACATATTGTTAACCTAAAATAATATAAAATATAGTTGTGTAAAAAGTGCTGTATAATGTCAAATTTCGACATTTTTTAGCCTTCAAAAAATACATTAAAAACACTTGAAAAACGTTGTTTTTAAGTTTAAAAATGAATACCTAAATTTCATGAAAAATACATGTTTTCAGCTCTAATTTTGTAAAGTATAGTGGTGTAAAAGTGCATAATAATGTCAAATTTCAACATTTTTAGCCTTTCAAAACTACTTTAAAAAATACTTGAAAAAACGTTGTTTATAAGATTAAAATTGATACCTAAATTTCATAAAAAATACATATTTTTAGCTATTAACTTTGAAAAAATATACTTGTAGAAATATCAAAAAGCTATTTAGCTCCCGATATAAAGGAATATACTTCAATTTGTAGAAAAAAAACAGGTCTTCACTGATAACTAGCTAAAATCATTGTAATTTTTTGATTGTATTTTATGGGTTTATGGGCAATATGATAAGTAAAAATAATTGTATATATACAATAACGCTATATTTTAGAAGAAACTATGAAAAACGCTTGCAATATACCGTTATATCACAATAAATAACCTCTTACTCCTCTATTTTATAGCTTTAATGTAATGTAAGCTACTTATAGGTGCAAATTATTATAAAAAAAAGGATTGTAACTTCAATTTGTAAAAAAAACAGCTATATATCACCGATAACTAGCTAAAAATCATTGAAAAGGACACATTTTGAGGGTAATAAAGCATTATCGTAAGGTAAATCCTTCTATTTATGATATAACACAACAATTTACAAGGGGGACTATGAAAAACACATGAAATATACAATTGTATCACAATATAGGTCTCAAAACCCCAAATTATAAGCAAACCCAAGTAGTTTAAAATAGCTTTTTCCTAACGAAAACAACTATGATACCACATTTTGAATTTCTCTATCAAAAAGAGGGCTGAATAATGTCAATTTTCGACATTATTTAGCTTTTCAAAATACTTTTAAAACATTTGAAAAAACGTTTTTTTTTAAGATTAAAATTAATACCTAAATTTTAAATGAAAAAAAACATATTATTAGCTCATAGTATTGTAAAACATAGTTGTGTAAAAGTGTTTAATAATGTCAGATGTCGACTTTTTTTAGCCCCTCAAAAATACATTAAAAACACTTGAAAAAACGTTGTTTTTACGATTAAAATGATCCCTAAATTTTTCATGAAAAATACATGTTTTAGGCAATAATATTGTTAAATATAGTTGTGTAAAAGTGCTTAATATGTCATATTTTGACATTTTTAGCCTTTCAAAAATACCTTAAAATATTTCCCAAAAACATTGATTTTAAGATTAAAATTTGATACCTAAATTTCATGAAAAATAAATATTTTTAGGTAATTAATTTGTTAAAATATAGTTGTAGCAAACATCAAAGCTATTTAGCTAAAGATATAAAGAAATATACTATCAATTTGTAGAAAAATAAAAACTCTTCACTGATAAACTTGTTAAAATCATTGAAAACACTACATTTTAGGGGGTTTATAGCAATATGTATAGTAAATTACTTGTATATATACAATAACGTTTACAGTTTTACAAGAAAAATTATGAAAAACGCGTGCAATATACCGTATATCACAAATAAATAACCTCCTTACTCTTCAATTTATTAGTTTAATGTAATGTAAGCATTATGGTGCAAATGATTCTAAAAAGATTGTATATTCAATTTTTTTAGGAACAGTATATCACCGATAACTACTAAATCATTGAAAGAACATTTGAGGGTTTATAAAGCATTACATGGGACACAATTTGAAAAAAAATTGTTGAGTTGATTTTTTGAGTTATTTAAATAAAATGGCTGCTGATTCCAATCTGTAGTCATTTTTTTCTAGCACGTCAAGTTTTTTCTCCACAGCTTACCTCCAGATAAGCAAATTTCACTTTGGGTTAGTAAAACTTGCCAGCTGTTTCCCTTTTGACTCATCGCGAGCTATGTGGCAACTTTTTTGTGCAGTTACAATTGGGGACAGTGCGGTGAGAGGTGGTGCAGCTCCCAATAGTCAGTACTATCAATATCTATAAACAGAAAGCTAGGATAGTAAGAATTAGGAGGATTTTGTTATGGCTTTTCTTTTAAAACCTTGTAACAACATACCCTTGTAATTTCTATTTCGTTTTATGCTGTTTTTTTTTTTCAAAGCTTGTAACATTCCAGCTTAGTGTTTTATTTACATAGGTATATTTTCTTTTGTTTCAGATCATGTCTGCTCCTGCTACTCTCGTCGTAAATGCCTAAACAACCCTGACTCCTTTGCTATATATGTGGTAGTTTCACCAATCCCCAAATCAGAGGGCAAGCATCAGGTATTGTCAAACAAGCATATTTCGCATATTTTAAAGTGAAACTCGGTGATCAAGACAAGCTATGGGCCCCTCACAAATGTGTGCAAGCAGTGTGTCGAGAGATTAAGGAGGGACCAAAGGAACACGTGAAAAGTGGGATTTGGTATCCCCATGGTTTGGCGAGAGCAAAAAAATCATTCCACAGACTGTTCTTTTGTTTAGTGAAAAAAATCAGGATTTAACAAGAAAAATAAAAGTAAAATAGTATAACTAACTTTCCCGTGAGCATAAGGGCCAATGCCTCATTCAGCTTGAAAATTTCCAGTGGGCCCGTTTTCGAAAAACCTCCTCTAGAAGATCTGGTGATGTTGAAGAACGCAGAGTGACAGCAATGATGCAGATTTTGACATTCACGAGGATTCAGTTCGTTTGGGGATTTTATCAGCACGAGTTGAATGATTAGCACGTGATTTGGGGCCTATCCAAAAAGCTTCAGAAATACTAGCATCAAGACTGAACGAGAAAAACATACTTTAACAAGGAGTGAAGGTATCCTACTTTCGAACCAGAGAAAGTACATTTCTGCAGTACTTTCGAAGTGCCAGCGGTTTTGTGTTTTGCCATAACATTCCTGAATTACTGAAGGAATCAGGGCTTTCAATCTACAATCCCCAAATGAATGGCGATTGTTTATTGAAGCTCAAAGCGAGCTTGAAGGTGTCCTTCTACACATGGCAATTTGTTTGGCGCAGTCCCTATTGGCATTCGGTCTGTCTTCGTGAAGAATATGGAGATGTAAAGAGAGTCATTGAGTTATTGCAATATGACAAAAAACAATTGGATCATCTGTGTTGACCTTAAAATGGTTCCCTTTTTCTTGGTCAACAACGTGGATACACAAAGTATCCTGCTTTCTCTATATGGGGGATAGCAGAGCTCGAGAGAAGATTGGGTTCAGACGAATTGGCCTCCGAGAAACTGATCTTAAACCTGGAGATCTTAACATTGTACATGAGCCACTTGTTTACAGGGAAAAAAATAATATTCCCACCTCTGCACATAAAACAGGTCTCATGAAAACAATTTGTAAAAGCATTGTCAACTGATGGCGACTGTTTGAAGTACATCATCTTGGGCCCTTTTCCCGGACTGTCAATTTAAAAAATCAACGCCGGTGTGTTTGATGGTCCACAAATTCGACAGCTCATCAAAGATGAACATTTCAACGGTACTATGTCCAGACCTTGAAAAGAATGCTTGGCTATCATTCAAAGACGTCGTCAAGAACTTTCTTGGAAATACACGTGCAGGTAATTACACAGAAAAATTTTTCAGAAACTATTGGGAGCTACAAAACGCTTGGCTGCAACATGAGTATTAACGTACATTTTTTGGGATAGCCATCTTGCCAACTTCGGAAAATCTTGGTGCTGCTAGCGACGAGCAAGGTGAACGATTTCACCAAGATTGAAGGTTTTGGAAGAACGTTACCAGGGTAGATGGGATGTGCATATGATGGCTGACTATTGTGGAGCATCAAACGCGATAGTCCTCAAGTGAACACTCCAGACAAAGCTACAAACGTAAATTTTTACCTTAACCTGCACCCCAATTATAGCCTTATCCTTTCTAAAAACATGATAAAGTTAAATAAACATTCTATTCATGCCTATTCTTTAATTTTTCATTGTATGTACCTTTTGGGAATTTTTATAATATAAGCACTGTTACTGTTATGTACAGTATTTTTCAATTTTTTTTAAGGGAAACCCAAAATCCTACAGTTCAAAAAACTTTAAGGATAAAAGAAAAACTGAGATCAGTTTTGGATTCAGCACCCAAAAAAAAAACTTAATAACAAGTGTCAGACCTAACGCAACAAAAATTTGTTTCCCCAGTGTTATCATAAGTTAAATTCCTTCTATTTATTATATAACACTACAATATACAAGAAACTATGAAAAACACGTGCAATATACAATTTTATCACAATATAGAGTGTCAAACGCCTATTATAAGCTTACAGTAGTTTTAAAAGCATTTGCTAACGAAAAAATCTTTTTACCGTTTTTGAATTTCTCTATCATAAAAAGGGCTGAATAATGTCAATTTTCGACATTTTTAAACCCTTCATAAATACATTAAAACACTTAAAAAAAGGTTTTTTTTAAGATTATAATTAATACCTAAATTACATGAAAAATACATGTTTTAAGCTTTTATAATATTGTAGGGTATAGTTGTGTAAAAGTGCTGAATAAACAATTTCGACAATTTTTAGCCCCTCCAAAAATACTCGAAAATAATTGAAAAAACATTGTTTTTAAGATTAAAATTGATACCTAAATTTTTATGAAAAATATATATTTATAGCTCATAGTTTGTAAATATATGTGTAAAAGTGCTTAATAAAGTCAAATTTCGACATTTTAGCCCTAAAAATACATAAACACTTGAAAAACGTTGTTTTAAGATAAAATGAATACCAAATTCATGAAAAATACATGTTTAAGTAATATTGTAAATAGTGTGTAAAAGTGCTAATAATGTCAAATTCAATTTTATCCTTTTAAAATCATTAAATACTTGAAAAAACGTTTTTATAAATTAAATTGATACTAAATTTCATAAAAAAATATTTTTAGCATAGTTTTGTAAAATATATTTTAGCAAAAATCAAAAGCCATTTAGCTACCATATAAGGAATATTTCAATTTAAGAAAAAAAAACAGGTCTTCACTGATAACTAGCTAAAATCATTGAAAACATACATTTTATGGGTTTTATAGCAATATGATAAGTAAAACTACTTGTATATATATAATAACGCTACACTTTACAAGAAACTATGAAAAACGCTTGCAATATACCGTTATATCACAATAAATAACCTCTTACTCTTCTCTTTTATAGCTTAATGTAATGTAAGCTACTTATAGGTGCAAATTATTCTAAAAAAAGGATTGTATACTTCAATTTGTAGAAAAACTGCTATATATCACCGATAAGTAGCTAAAATCATTGAAAAGAACACATTTTGTGGGTATAAAACATTATCGTAAGGTAAATTCCTTCTATTTATGATATAACACAACAATTTACAAGAGACTATGAAAAACACATGAAATATACAATTGTATCACAATATAGAGTCTCAAACTCCTATTATAAGCTAACAAGTAGTTTAAAATAGCATTTCCTAACGAAAACAAATATGATACCACATTTTGAATTTCTCTATCAAAAAGAGGGCTGAATAATGTCAATTTTCGACATTATTTAGCTTTTCAAAAATACATTAAAACACTTGAAAAAACGTTGTTTTTAAGATTAAAATTAATACCTAAATTTTATGAAAAAACATATTATTAGCTCATAGTATTGTAAAACATAGTTGTGTAAAAGTGCTTAATAATGTCAAATGTCGACATTTTTTAGCCCCTCAAAAATACATTAAAACACTTGAAAAAACGTTGTTTTTACGATTAAAATGAATACCTAAATTTCATGAAAAATACATGTTTTAGGCAAATAATATTGTTAAATATAGTTGTGTAAAAGTGCTTAATAATGTCACATTTCGACATTTTTTAGCCTTTCAAAAATACATTAAAATACTTGCAAAAACATTGCTTTTAAGATTAAAATTGATACCTAAATTTCATAAAAAATACATTTTTTTAGCTTTTAATTTCGCAAAATATAGTTGTAGAAAATATAAAAAGCTTTTTACCCTACAGTTTAAAAAGAAAATACTTCAATTTGTAGAAAAAAACAACTTTTCCCCGATAATACTAAAATCTTGAAAAGAACACATTTTTGAGGAATAAAAGCATTATCTAAGAAAATTTCCCTTTATTTATTTATAACACTACAATATACAAGAACTAGGGAAAAAAACACGTGCAAATCAAGTATCACAATAAAAGAGTGTCAAATTCCTATTAAAAGCTTACTTTAGTTTAAAATAGATTTTCTAACGAAAACAACTATAATACCCATTTTTTAATTTCTCTTCACAAAAAAGGGGTGAATAATGCAATTTTTATTTTTTTTTGCCCTTCAAAAAAAACATTAAACTCTTGAAAAAACGTTTTTATTTAAAATTTTAAAATTTACCCAAATTCATGAAAAAATACTGTTTTAAGTTTATAATTTGTAAAAAATTTTGTGTAAAAGTGCTGAAAAATGTCAAATTTTGACATTTTTTGCCCTTGTAAAAAACATTTAAAAAACTTGAAAAAATGTTTTTTTTAAATTAAAAATTTATACCTAATTTCTATGAAAAAATCATATTTTTAGCTCAAAATCTGTAAAAAAATTTGTGTAAAAGTGCTTTTTAAAATTTTAAATTTCGAAATTTTTTAGCCTTGAAAAGAATCCCTTTAAAATACTTGCAAAAACAATTTTTTTTAATTAAATTGATACCTAAATTCATAAAAAATACATATGTTTAGCTTTTAAATTTTGTAAAAATGTTGTAGAAAATAAAAAAAGTTTTAGCTACAGATATAAAAAAAAATAATTTAAATTTTTAGAAAAAACAACTTTTCACTGATAATTTTGCTAAAATCTTTAAAAACATACTTTTTTTGGGTTTTGCAATATGATAAGTAAAACTATTTTGTTATTACAAAACCCGCACATTTTTTACAAAAAATTAGAAAAACTCTTGCAATATACTTTATATCACAATAAAAAAACCCTCTTACCTTCATTTATTAGCTTAATTAATGAAAGCTATTTTTTGTGCAAATTTCAAAAAATGGGGTTTTTTATATTAATTTTTAGGAAAAAAGAATATCCCCCATAACTACAAAAATCTAAAAAGAAAACTTTTGGGGGTATAAAGCATTATCTCAGTTAACTGTTTCTATTTTTTATATAACCTACAATATACGGGAAAAACTATAAAAACACGTGCAAATAAAATTTTATCACAATATATAGGTCAACTCCCATTATCAGCTTACAGAGTTTAAAAAAGATTTTCTAACGAAAAAAAACATATTAACGAATTTGAGTTTTCTATCCAAAAAATTCTGAAAAATGTCATTTTTTTGACATGTTTTTTGCATTTCAAAAAAACATAAAAAACTTTTAAAAAATGTTGTTTATAAAAAATTAAAATTAATACCCAAAATTTTATGAAAAAAAATGTTTTTTGCTATAATATTGTAAAGATAGTTTGTAAAAAATGCTGAAAATGTCAAAAATTTTGACATTTTTTAGCCCTTGAAAAATCATTAAAATACTTGAAAAAAAAAGTTGTTTTTAAGATTAAATTTGATACCAAATTTTTTATAAATAAAATGTTACTATAAAAATAAAATTGTTGTGTAAAAAATCTGTTTAATGTCAAATTTCGACATTTTTTTGCCCCTTTAAAAATACATTTAAAACCTTGAAAAAAAATTTTTTTTTTAAAATTAAATGAATACCTAAATTCATGAAAAAACATGTTTTCAGCTATAAATTGTAAAATATAGTGGGTAAAAGTGCATAATAATGTCAAATTTCAAAAATTTTTTTGCCTTTTAAAAAAACATTAAAATACTTGAAAAAAAAAGTTTTTTATAAGATTAAAAAAATTTCCAAATTTTTATAAAAAATACATTATTTTTAGTATTAAACCCCTTTTTAAAATATACTTTTAGAAATATCAAAAAGCTTTTAGCTACCCTTAAAGGAAAACTTAATTTGTAGAAAAAAAAAAGGGCTTCACTGATAATACTAAAATCATTTTAATTATTGATTGTTTTTATGGGTTTTTTAGCAAATGATAAGTAAAAATAATTTTATATATACAATAACGCTATATTTTAGAAGAAACTATGAAAAACGCTTGCAAAAATACCGTATATCACAATAAATAAACCCCTTTCTCCCTATTTTTTAGTTAATGTAAAGTAAGTACTTATAGGTCAAATTATTATAAAAAAAAGGTTTTTTACTTCAATTTGAGAAAAAAACAGCTATATATCACCCAAACTAGCAAAATCATTGAAAAAGGGCACATTTTTAGGGTAAAAGCATTATCGTAAGGTAAATTTCCTTTTATTTATGATATAAACAACAATTTTAAAAGGACTAGAAAAACACTGAAATATAAATTGATCACATATGAGTCTCAAACTCCATTTAAGCTAAAGTAGTTTAAAATAGCATTCCTAACGAAAACAACTATGTACCCCCTTTTGGAAATTTCTTATCAAAAAGAGGGGTGAATAATGTCAATTTTTGACATATTTTGCTTTTTAAAAAACATTAAAAAAATTGAAAAAACTTTGTTTTTAAATTAAAAAAAATACCTAAATTTTATGAAAAAAAAAAATATTATTTGCCCTAGTATTGTAAAAAAATAGTTGTGTAAAAATGTTAATAATGTCAAAAGTCGACATTTTTTAGCCCCTCAAAAAAACATTTAAAAAACTTTAAAAAAACGTTTTTTTTTACGATTAAAATGAATACCCAAATTTTATGAAAAATACTGTTTTTGGCAAAAATATTGTTTAAAAAATTGTTGTGTAAAATGCTTAATAAAGTATATTTTGACATTTTTAGCCTTTTAAAAAAACCCTTAAAAAACTTGCAAAAAATTTATTTTAAAATTAAAATTGATACCCTAAAATTTTTT
>JACEEZ010018676.1:7500-10231 GCA_016584305.1 Chionoecetes opilio | reverse complement strand
TCTTTTTTTTGTTCTTGTTAATAACTCGTTCAAAAATGTTTTAAATAGTCACTCAGAAAAGTCTTGGTAAGCTATTAAGAAAACGAAGCAAGCGAGTTACTAGGTGATACTTGATTATTTTGAAAAAGAAATAGAGAAAAAAAAAATGATCATTACACGTGGACCCCCGGCCAGGCCTTCGTGGACCCTCAAGGGGTCCACTGGACCACTGTTGGGAACCACTGCTCTAGGCCCCTATAAGGTGATCCCGCGAGGACTTCTCAGCCACTCCGCTATAGGTCCTCGGCTACAGTATACAGTGTTTCAATAGGTCCTCGGCTACAGTATACAGTGTTTCTATAGGTCCTCGGCTACAGTATACAGTGTTTCTATAGGTCCTCGGCTACAGTATACAGTGTTTCAATAGTCCTCGGCTACAGTATACAGTGTTTCTATAGGTCCTCAGCTACAGTAGTGTTTCTATAGGTCCTCGGCTACAGTATACAGTGTTTCTATAGGTCCTCGGCTACAGTATACAGTGTTTCTATAGGTCCTCGGCTACAGTATACAGTGTTTCTATAGGTCCTCGGCTACAGTATACAGTGTTTCTATAAGTACTCAGTTACAGTATACAGTGTTTTCCTTGATTCCTGTCCTCGCGCCGCCTAGCCTGTTCCTATGAGTGAACTTGACTTAAAATTAGATTGCGTGCGGTGATCTGGCGTCATGTGCTTATGTGTGTGTGTGTGTGTGTGTGTGTGTGTGTGTGTGTGTGTGTGTGTGTGTGGTGTGTGTTATAACTACTACTACTACTACTACTACTACTACTACTACTACTACTACTACTACTACTACTACTACTACTACTACTACTACATAACCACCACTACCACCACCGCTTGTATCTTTTCCATTGTGACAGCGAGAGTGGAGTGGACGCCTTTTTTCACTACTACTACTACTACTACTACTACTACTACTACTACTACTACTACTACTACTACTACTACTACTACTACATAACCACCTCTACCACCACCGCTTGTATCTTTTCCAGTGTGACAGCGGGAGTGGAGTTGACGCATTCTTTCACGCCCTCTACACATCACGCGCCAAAATGAGGATCCTGCTCGGCGCCGCCTGTACCGAGGTGACGGAGAGCCTCGCAGCCGTGGTTCACTACTGGAATATCGTACAGGTGAGCCGATCATTTTGTAAAGTCTATTTTATTTATTATGGTCAAAATGCAGTCAGGAAGCCACGCCCCCTGCCTGCCCTTCTATTCTACGGGGCAGCTGATTGGTGCATTCCTCGTATCATCACTACCCATCACAATATCTTCACTACTTAACAGCGGCGTGACCACTGGACAGAGCAATCTTCACTATAAATACAGAGGGTGACAAAATCAAAAATCCCTTTGTAGTGAAGATTGCTCTGTTCAGTGGTCACGCCGCTGTTAAGTAGTGAAGATATTGTATGGGTAGTGATGATACGAGGAATGCACCAATCAGCTGCCCCGTAGAATAGAAGGGGAGGCAGGGGGCGTGGTTTCCCTTTAAACTGCATTTTGACCATAATACAAAAAATAGACTGTAGTTACTCTTTATAATAGTAGGTAATCTTTACTCTTTCACCCCTGTCCGGGTAAACTCGGGAACTCTTTTCCCTGTTTCTATTTTTCCACCTTCCTATGACTTAAATTTTTTTCAAGAAAAAGTAACAAAAACACCTCCCAAACTAAATTGGCCCCACCCCTCTTTTTTTATTCTCTTACTGTCTTCTTTATAGGGACTGGTAACTAAGCGGGCTTTGTGTTACCTCTTTTTGTTGTGCCCTTGACCAGTCCTTTGTCATGTAAAAATATATTAAAAGTTGATTGATAGGTTTCTCAGCTGGTTGAATGCACTGGTCGGCTTGATGGGGGCCTCGGTTATTAACCCCTTGAGGCCCAGAACGTAATTTCCATTGTAATTTGTGTAACATTAGACGATTTTTAGTGAACATAAGCAATATTTTATAGCTATGACCTGTTTAGTATCCTTATAGACTAACTAATTTGGTTTATTCAGTTACTTTTCGTAATTTTATGGTTTCCCAAAACATACGATTTTTTTAGAAAAGGGAAAAGATCTGGGTGCGAAGAGGTTAAACCCCTTGGGGCCCAGAACATAATTTCCATTGTAATTTGTGTACCATTAGACGATTTTTAGTGAATCAAAGCAATATTTTATAGATATAACCTGTTTGGCGACTAACTAATTTGGTATATCTAGTTACTTGTCGTATTTTTTTGGCTAACAACATACGATTTCATATAGCAAAGGAAAGATCCGGGCGTGAAGGGGTTAAAGGGATACAATAAAGGACATGTAGGGAAAGTTCTTACGGGTAATCTGGGTAGAACAAGAAGTAACGGATTCAAACTGGAAAATCGTAGATATAGAAAACAAATAGGGAAAAACTGGTTCATAAATAAGGTGGTGAATGATTTTGGAATGGACTCAGTCGTGGGGTAGTTAGTGCGGAGTCATATAGAGAGCTTTAAAAGGAGGCTGGATAATTTCATGGATGGGGTGAAAGGTGGATGTAGGTAGTGTTAGGTAACAGGAACTACCACGTGTAGGTCACGCAGCCTCTTGTAGCTTCCTTATTTTCTTATGTTCTTATATCTACTAATTATTTTTATTATTACTATTATTATTATTACTACCACTATTACTACTAACATCACTACTACTACTACTACTAC
>JACEEZ010018676.1:0-5000 GCA_016584305.1 Chionoecetes opilio | reverse complement strand
TCTCTCTCTCTCTCTCTCTCTCTCTTTTCCCCCCTCTCTTCTCTCTCTTTTCTCCCTCTCCTCTCTCTCCTCTCCCTGTAACATTTTTCCTCTGCTTCCTTCTTACCCTTTATGCTTTTAAATTCAAGTTTCTCCTTTTTTTCTCTATTGCTGACTCCATTATCCTTCTCTCCCTTTCCCTTTTCTTCCATCCTGTCCTTTTCCCCCTTTTCTCTGTCTCCCCCCCTTTCTTTCCTTCCCTTTATACTTTCCTTCATTCCTCGTAGTTTTCCCCCTCGCAACCACGCGCGCACTTAATGGGGAAAAATATTACCGTTTAAAATTTTTTCCTTAAAAGTCCCCGGGAAATAAAAGGAGGAGGAGGGGAGGAGGAGGGGGGGAGGAGGGGGAAGAGACGGGAGGAAAAGACGGGGAGGAGGGGAAAGGGTAGGGGGGAGGAAAGGGGGAGGGGGAGGGGGAGTTGTTATTTTATATCATCTTAGTAGTAGTAAAATATATGGTATATTAGTAGTTAGTAATTTGGGATGGGAGTATTATAGTTAAATGGGTAGTACAGTAGTGTTAATGGTAGTAATATTTTAGTGGTGGTTGGGAGTAGTATAGTAGTAGTAGTGGTAGGTATAGATAGTATATAGTGTTTATAGTAGTTGTGGTTGGTAGTAGTAGTAGTATATATGGTATAGCCGTAGTTAGTATTTGGTAGTGTGTAGTAGTGGGTAGTGGGAGTAGTAATATATGTGTGGTAGTGGTAGTATGTAGTAGTATAGTGGTGGGAATATGTCGTGTGATTTATTATTATTATTATTATTATTTTATTATTATTTATTATTATTATTATTATTATATAGTAGTAGTGTGGTAGTATAGTATAGTAGAGTGTGGAGTAGTAGTTTGTAGTTATAGTAGTAGTATTTTGTATCATCTCATCATCATCTCATATCATTTTCTCATACAAAGGGGTTTTATTAACTTCACAAAAAAAAATTTTTCTGAATTTAAAAAGAGTGGAACCTCTCATTTTTCATGGTTCTGACCAATAAATTTTTGTAAAAATTTCTCCTACTATTATCTAAAAAAGTTTTTTGAAAATCGGAATAAAAAAATTAAAAGAGTAAAAAACATACCTCAAAAAAAAAAGGTTTGTTCAAAAATATACAGAAAAAATTTTTCTTTCTTAAATAGTAGTAGTAGTATGTAGTGTAGTAGTATATATATATAGTATATATACATATATAGTATGTAGTAGTAGTATTGTGATCTCCCCCCCCGGAAATAAAAGGTTTTTGGGCATCAAAACTCCTTGTAAGTTGGGGTTTTTTTTGGGTTTGTCTTTTTCGCACCGTCACGTAAGCGGGTCGGACGCGTTTTAAAAAACTAATTGGCTGTGTGTGTGTGTGGTGTTGTGTTTGTTTGTGTTTTTTTTTGGTGTTTTGTTTGTATGGGTGGGTGTGTGTTTGTGTGTGTGTGTGTTTGTTTGTGTTGTGTTTGATTTGTGTGTGGTGTGTGTGTGTGGTGTGGGTGTGGGGTGTGTGGTTTTTGTGGTGTGTGTGTGGGTGTGTTTGGTTGTGTGTGGGGGTGTGTTGTGTGTGTGTGTGTGTGTGTGTTGTGAGTTAGGCGCTCGCAACAGGGGCTTCCTCAAAAAAAGTCCTATTTTTCTGTGTTTCTCTCTCTCTCTCTCTCTCCTTCCCTCTCTCTCTCTCTCTCTCTCTCTCTCTCTCTTCCTTCCCCCCCTCTCTTTTCTTTATCTCTCTCTTCCCCCCCCCCCCCCCCCTTATTTAATCAGGAAAACTATTTATAAGCTAAAAAACCCTCGTTGTTGCCTTTTCCCAAACCCTTGAAAAGACTACAATGAAATTGAAGGAAAAAGATGGAAGGAAAAAGAGAGAAGGGGAAGAGGGAGAGAGAGAGAGGAGAGAGAAAAGAGATTACCTTTTTTTCTTCTTCTGTCACTGGCTGGGAAATAAACCCCACACTCTTTTCCCCCTCCTCCTCCTCCCCCCTCCTCCTCCTCCTCCTCCTCCTCCTCCTCCTCCTCCTCCTCCGGCTATTAAAATTTCAATTCCAAAAATGAAAGTAATGCAATGGCCGATAACCTCAAATTAACTATAAAATGCAAAAAAAATCTTTTAACAAAATAAGCGGGAAAAAGGATTTAGGTGTCATCTAAAACGATCTTAAACCCAGTCCGCATTGCCCTCCGTAAAAGGCAAATTGTTTTGGGCTTCTTTAAACTAACTTTGAACCAAAATTTCCGAAAGTAAGACACAATATCACTCCTTGGTTAGGCCAATTTGGAATTTTCCCTTTAAATTCGGTGCCTTTTTTCGTAAAAGATCAAGAAAAATTGGAATCGTGCAAAAAGAGCAAAAAAACAAATCCCATCCTGCGTTTTCTTTATAAGAAGACTGGGGAAAAACTTAATATTTTTTCCTTTAAAAAGGATCGTGAATCTGTGGGACTTATGAAACCTTTTTAAATCCCAAAAAGGTTTTTGTGTCTTTAAATCAAAGAACCTTTTCGAGTTTTTCTTCCCTCAATGACAAAAAAGAAAAAAAGGGTTTAAAAACTAAACGGTCACGTTGAAATAAAAATTGATCCCGAAAAAAGTATTTAAAAATGTTAGAGTTTTGTTTGTCGTAAACATTACCCGCAAAGTTTTTTCCCCCAGCCAAATCTCTTTCCCCCCCCCCCGTAAATTTTTTATAGTCCCCCCCTTCAATTTTTCCCCCCCGTACATTAGTGTTAGTGGTAGTGTATTTTGTATTAGTATATTTCATATCCTATCATTTTTCACTACGAAAATTTCCATGTTCCTATCTTCTTTAGGGACTGGATCATTTTCCAACTGTTTTCTTACATGTAGTTGATATTAGTAGTATTATACAAAAGATACCCCCATGGCCAATAGGTCTCCTGGTGTCTGTTTTCCTAGTATCCATGTATTCCTATTATTCCTCCTCCCATGGGGTTGTACAAAGATAGGTTTTCCATGGGGGGGTTTAAAAGGGAGTTTTTTTATGAAAAGGAAGAGGGGGAAAGGTGTGTTTATCCATTCGGGAAAAATCTGTTTATCCTTTTTCCCGGGGAGGGGCGTTGCTTGCCTGTTTCTAAAAGTGTATTTTTTTTTCCCATTCCCGGGAAAATAGGCCCCTTGTGAGGGTGTGGGGGGAGGGGGGAGGGGGGTGGGGGGGGTGGGTGGAGGTGGTGGGTGGAGGGGGGAGAGGTGGGGAGGGGGGTGGGGGGTGGAGGGGGGGGAGGTGTGGGGGGGGGGGGTGGGTGGAGGGGGGGGAGGTGGGGGGGGTGGGGGGGGGGGGGTGGGTGGAGGGGGGGTGGGTGGGGGGGTGGGGGGGGGTGGGTGAGAGGTAGGAAGGGGGTTCTCTATATAGAAAAAAAAATTGGGGCCGTGTTGGTAATAGTTCAAGTTATTTATGTAAAGTCCCCCTAACACACACACACACACACACACACAAAACACCCAACACCACACCCCACATGCACAACACAGACACCCCAACACACACACACACATCACAGAACCCACACACCCAATACACTGATAACAACAACCAACTACTTAAAACTAAATCAAAAACTAAAGACTAAGTAAAATTTGGGGATCATAGCTGAGGAGAGAGAGAGAGAAAGAGAGAGAGAAGAAGAGGAGAGAGGAAGAGGAGAGAGAGAGGAGGAGAAGGAAAAAGAGAAAAGAAAGAGAGAGAAGAGAGGGGAAAAGGGGCAAAAAGGACAAGAATTGCGTTTCGCCACTAAAAAACAAAAATGGGGAAAAGAAATAGAAAAAAAAGAAAAAAAAAAAAAAAAAAAAGCTCAAAACAAATTTTACGAAAGACTCAAACCCTCTTACTTTTTTCTCCTCCCCCTCCTCCTCCTCCTCCCCTCCTCCTCCTCCCCCTCCTCCTCCTCCTCCTCCTCCTCCTCCTCCCCTCCTCCCCTCCTCCTCCTCCTCCTCCCCCTCCTCCTTCTCCAAATCTTACCAAAAATGATCTTGGTTCGCGTTTTATGTTCTGGAAAAAACGGGAAAAGTGCGCAAAACGTCCTCGAAAAAACGCTCCTGAAGGGCGTCTGGGAGAGAGAGGGGAAAGGGGGAGAGGAGAGAGAGAGAGAGAGAGAGAGAGAGGAGGAGGAGAGAGAGAGGAGAGAAGAGAGAAATATATAAAAGGATTAAAAAATCAAAATGTAGCAAATCCTCGGGGGTTTTTAGACTTAATGAGAGGGAGGAAGGGGGGGAGGAGGAAGGAGGAGGGGAGGAGGGGAAAAGGGGGAGGAAGGGGGAGGAAGAAGAAGAAAAGAAAAAAGAAGAGGGTAATACACCTCGGAAAAAAAAAGGGAATGATGTGAGTCCTCCTCCTCCTCCTCCTCCCCTCCTCCCCTCCTTTCCTCCTCCTCCCCCTCTTGAAAGACCTCCACTACCGTCTGTTTAAAATTGAGGTTCATTTTGGAGGAGGAAAAGAAGTAAAAATGAAAAAGACGACCCGTTCCATTCCCCCAAATCTTTTATGTGTGGAGGGGGAGGGAAGGGGGGAGGAGGGAGGGAGGAGGGGGGGGGAAAAGGGGGGAGGAAAGGGGAAAAAGGGGGGGAGTGGGGAGGAGGAAGAAGAAAAATAAGAAAGAGGACAACCCCCTTCCTCCAACTCTTTCTGTGTGGAGGAGGAGGGGGGAGGATCATCGTAAAAAAATCCTGTTTATCCTGCCCCAACCTAAACCCCCTGCCCCCGCCTCAAAAATGCCCACTTTTCCACACCCTCCCCATAAGAACTAAGGAAACTACAAGAGGCCGCGAGACCCACACGGGTATTCCTGTTTTTGAAATTTACAGTTATATTAACCCCTTCACCCCAGACCTTTCCTTGGCTATATAAATCGTCTGTTGTCCCATAAAAATTACAAAAATAAATAAATTAACCACATTAGCTATGGACAAGGTCTAAAAAGGGCAATCTATAAAAAAATTGCTTTTATCCCAAATCGTCTAATGGTACCCA
>JACEEZ010018674.1:73274-101594 GCA_016584305.1 Chionoecetes opilio | reverse complement strand
ACCTACAACTCAGAAACAAAAAAAACAACAGCAACATAAACATATGCATGGGTTGTTTTGAAACTTGGTACATACAGAGTGCATCAATATACAGAGGAGAACCACCACCACCACCACCACCACCGCATGACTCAAGCTGGTGTGTTGTCACTCACCCGCCCAGAGGCTCCGGCCTTCCCGCGGCCCTTGGAAGGCCAGGCAGTCCTTGACGTGTAGGACAACTTCAGCCTCCCCGGTCACCCTACACACACAGGCTGCAGTCTGCTACAACAATCTTGTCTGCATTCTTTTTTTCATCACCTGATTCTTTCAGTTTATATCATGTGCAGGAAGAGGTAGTTTATAGCTTGATCGTTTTTTTTCGTTAGTCAAAAGAATAAATATTACTTTTCTGTTAATGGTCACAATGTATGAAATGTATATTCAACCACTGAACCAGATTTTCCATGAGGAGGTTGCAGCGTGATGATGGTTAGAATCCGTGTGTTCCCAGGAAGCAGAGGGGGTTCACCAAGGGGGGGGGGGCACGTCCCCTTCACAGGTGGCAGTCCCCGCCTCACTGTCACACGTCACTGCTGTCACAAGTGTTATCTGTTGATATATCTTTGACATTCAGCATGCCAGACTTCCATGAATAATTAGACATTCGTGACAATATTATATTATGTATTGCACGGTATCATTTTGTGTCCTGTTTCTGTCTCAATGTGTGTTGGTGTGTCGCGCGCCTCAAGCAGCGGCGCGGCTCGGTTCGGGTCGCGGCGAGAGGCAGCTGTACCGCCACTACAGGATCGCGAGGCTCGGCAACAACTGAGAGCCAGTGAGAGTGCCGTGGCAGCAGCAGCCCGGCCCGGCTTGGCTCGACCCGGCCCAGCAGCTGCCTGACAGCCTGCAGGGGACAGGGATGCTCCGCCCTCCCAGCCCGGCGCGGCACCACTCACACTGTGACACACACACAGACACGCACGCAGGGCCAGTGTAGTGATCTCACCAGCTACCTTGCCCCGAGTAGCTACACCTCACACATACACACTGAAACACTGCTCCCTGGGTGAATAGTTGTTTGACAATTTATACCAATTCTGATCCTGGGTAAAACATGGTGAAAACACTGAATGTAGAGTAGTAATTAAAGTAGAACACAGAACATTGCAAGCGAATGTGCCCTTGCCTCGAGCACTACGCACCCTCCCTTTATACTGAAACACTGCTTCCTGGGTGAATAGTTGTTTGACAATATATACGTTTTACCCAAGATCAGAATTGGTATACGTGTACTATATTGTCAAACTACTATTCACCCAGGGAGCAGTGTTTCAGTGTGTATTTGTAAGGTGTAGCCACTCGGGCCAAGGGTAGCTGGTGAGATCACTACACCGGACAACCGTAGACAACCGGACACTGCACTCGTGCACTTTGCCCCACCGTGGTTTTGTTCTTGTAGGGTAATATATCAAATAGAGAAACCGGTCTGTCTACATCTAAAACATGAACCATACCATTATTCTAAACCTGAAGACACCTTGAACGTAGTGCTGCAGAATTATATACTCGTTATTTAGCTACGACAAGCATATATAAGTATCTATATTTGTATTCAGTTGTGTTATCCATAAACGAACATTCTATCAGAGACAGGAAGCTACAGTACATTCCGTTTTCTTGCATGAACCTATCAGTGTGTCACAGTGCTCCGTGCATTTGCAGCGTACGATCCTCAAGAGGCATCAGGAACTGGTCTGCTGTCCATTTTTGCAGGCAACAAACTCTCGTGTTGACTATTCCATCCCCAATCTTCCGGCTTCAGTGCCACGTTTCCTATCCATATTTGAGTCTGTAGATACACTCTATAACAATGATATTGGCTGTATCAGCTGTTGGTGGAAGTTTATTGATGTCGACACTCTTGAAGCTCTTGACAACTTTGTCACCAAACAGCTTCCTCATTAAGATATTCAAACTTGTAAATCGTCCACCATACAAACATACCAATGCTTTAGCCCCAGCATCTCTAATTTCATCGTGGCTAGCTGAACTCGACATGAAAGATTCACCTATCTGTATTAACTCATTAGATTTTTTAATGCCTAGCACGCAACCTTTACCGATCCCATGGAGTCCTGACGTGGTATCGCACCGCAACTGCATGTAGAAATGGTAGGTATGTGCATAATCGGCTTCCCAAAGTTTCACATGTCGCCTGGATATTCCACAATGGCCCGATTCACACTATAGGGACGGTCACGCTCCGTTCTCTCTCCGCTCTCGCTCCGCTCACGGTCCGGGTGCATTCACATGTCCACTCCGCTCACTGTCCCGTCATTCCCTATCCCAGGATCCCTCAACAGCAGTGGATGTACGACCATCATTGAAGGAGGATGTGAATGCTTCCGTTGCAATGCATGTGATGATATTTGACCGGACCGTGAGCGGAGCGCGACCGTCCCTATAGTGTGAATCGGGCTATTGCACTCTTCTCTGACTTCATGAACAATTTGGTACCAAGTTTATGGTGGTGGCACATTAGCACAAGGATGTCTGTATCCTCAGCAATTACAAATGTCGTTTTGTACTCAGCCATACTGACTGCGATCTGAACAATCAGTAGATCTGCATCGTCTTCAGCATGGATGGTATATATCTATAGCCTCTTTACGCATCTCATCTGATAACATATTTATGAATGGCTGCTTGTTTCCTTGGTTTTGCAGGAACGTTTTCTTTTCCATCTTAAGTGGCAAATCGATGGCTATCTAGGGTTTTTTTACACTAATACTACTAATGAAACAGATCTAGTAAGGTATTGAATAGGTATCTAGATTACTAATGAAATAGATCTAGTACCGTAGATAACACTATAGTCGCCAGTCACTCGCCACTGCACTAATGTCGCCAGGCACTATATATTACGAATTTTAGCATCACTACAGCCTTGTATGCGCCACTGAAGACATGTAGTGTGATGTACATAATATAAACTACTGTGTATCATCTTCAGTGGCACATACTGTAGTGATGCTAAAATGCGTTATATATTGTGCCTGGCGACATTAGTGCAGTGGCGAGTGACTGGCGATTATAGTGTTATCTACGGTAAGGTATTGAATAGGTCTATAGATAGTACGAAGGGGGAATAGGGAGATGGTTAATAACTATGTAACGCGGTGGAAGGGAGGGGAGGTAAGGGAAGGAGGGAGTTATAGTGTGTTGAAGACAGTGGAAGGGGGAGGACGTGTCTCTCTCTCTGTGGCAGGGAAGTGTTAAGTCTATATTAACAGGGTTTTCAATACTAATGTGTTGTGTTAATGTTCAATCTTTGATATATATTGACTTTTTCTGCTTTAAAATTGGAATGGAGTGATATAAATTACTTTTCTTTGCTTTTAAATGAGTTAGTGTGAATTATAATAAGTTATATCTACTTTTTATTTTTTACTTATGGTAGTGTGATCCAAGGTTTTATAAGGCGTGTGTGTGTGTGTGTCCTTCACCCATGGTCTTGTCCACGCAACCATGGGTGAATGACACACACACACACACACACACACACACACAGTTTATGCAAAGTACAATTATAAAACCATTGTGTGTGTGTGTGTGTATATGTGTTATAATAGGTATTTAATTGCAGGTTTGATGGTAGTTCGTGATTAAGAAGATGGCTGTAACTACCACTACTACTACCACCACCACCACTTTCAGGCAACCACCACCACCACACCACCACCACCACTTTGAGGCAACCACCACCTCCACCACTTTGAGGCAACCACCACCACCACCACCACCACTTTGAGGCAACCACACCACCACCACCACTTTGAGGCAACCACCACCACCACCACCACTTTGAGGCAACCACCACCACCACCACCACTTTGAGGCAACCACCACCACCACCACTTTGAGGCAACCACCACCACCACCACTTTGAGGCAACCACCACCACCACCACACCACCACCACCACTGCCTCTAATGGTAAGTATATGATTAACTCTGTACGTAAGAGTTGTTTTGCCTGTGTTTTGTAGGGTCAATCAGCCGTTGTGTGTTAGTGAGTTAGTGTATTAGTTAGTTAGTTAGTGATAGTTAGTAAGAGTTTATTAGACCACTCAGTTGCTTGTGGTTTTAATTATTTTATTTATTTATTTATTGAATTTTTTTTTTTAGATTTTGGTTTAACCCCTTGAGACCCAGAACGTAATTTTCATTGTAATTTGGGTACCATTAGGCGATTTTTAGTGACTATAAGCAATGTTTTATAGCTATGACCTGTTTAGTATCCTTGTCCACTTAACTAATTTGGTATATTCAGTGACTTCGTAATTTTATGGCTCGACAACAGACAATTTTTTATAGCCAAGGAAAGATGTGGGCGTGAAGGGGTTAAAGTTTCAAGCTTATAATGTTTTGCTCGAAGTCGGTCATTCTTATATTCTCTCTCTCTCTCTCTCTCTCTCTCTCTCTCTCTCTCTCTCTCTCTCTCTCTCTCTCTCTCTCTCTCTCTCTCTCTCTCTCTCTCTCTCTCTCTCTCTCTCTCTCTCTCTCTCTCTCTCTCTCTCTCTCTCTCTCTCTCTCTCTCTCTCTCTCTCTCTCTCTCACACCTGAGGAAAAGTTGTGGGTGGAAATGTGTTGGTAGTTGCTTGCAGGGGCGTGGCTGGGTATGGGGGGGGGGGTCACAGCTGGGTATGGGGGGCACTAGGCAAACTGAGCTAAGGGGCATTCTGATGTTACATAGAAGGGTATTAGCGGCTGTCTATAAGCTTAGGACATATTGTAAGATCAGATCAGTGGTGGTGGCAATCTCTCTCTCTGCACACACACCCTGTTTCCTCCTCCCAGCTGCCCTGCACACACACCCTGTTTCCTCCTCCCAGCTGCCCTGCACACACACACACCACCCTCACACCCTGCTTCCTCCTCCCAGCTGCCCTGCACACACCCACACCCTGCTTCCTCCACCCAGGCCCGACCCCCCCCTGCTCCCAGCGCGACACACACACACCCTGCTTCCTCCTCCCAGCTGCCTGCACACACACACACACCCTGCTCCCTCCTCCCAGCTGCCCTGCACACACGCCCTGCTTCCTCCCAGCTGCACACACACACACACACCCTGCCTGATCGCTTGCGCGCCCTCGTCTGTCGCTCGGGCCGGAATACTGAAAGAACTCAACTCTGCTCAACAGCTTCGAAACACTAAACCTTTCCCTTATTTCCTTCCCACGCCCTGGCCTGTTGACCTTTGAACCCATAATTCTTGACCTGTAACGTTATCTAAGTCTTCAATGTTAGTAAATGTGAGTTAGTAATAGTTAGTAATAGGCATAGTTTTGTAGCATTTTTAAGTTTATATTGATAGGGTTCGTTAGTACTTCGAACTCAGTAACAGCGCCGCAGAGGACTGTGGGTAGGATTTTTTTTTTTTTTTTTTTGCTAGGTAGTTTGTGGGTTGTTAAAGGACTGGATTGCTTTGTTAGCAGTGGCGTGGCTGCGTATCTATCCATGGGGGGCAGCTTGTTAGGCAGGCAGGCAGACAGACAGACAGACAAGACAGGGAGACAAGACAGACGGGTTGTGAAGCAGACAGACAGACACAGGTTGTGAGGCAGACAAGACAGGGAGACAGACAGACAGACAGACATTGTTTCTGATCACAACACTAAAGAGATTCACACAACTCTTAACTCTATATTAATTACTCTTAATAACTCTGAATTACTCTTAATAACTCTGAATTACTCTGAATTACTCTGAATTACTCTTAATAACTATGAATTACTCTTAATAACTATGAATTACTCTTAATAACTATGAATTACTCCTCTTAATAACCCGCCAGGGTGGCGCGGTTGGTAGAGTCGTGGACTCGCGTGTGCAGCGTCCCTGCGCATTCGGTCAGCGGTTCGAGTCCACCAAGTTCGTCCTGGCGCGGTGGCGCTTTGTATAGTCAATAACCTTGTAGTTGGTACTTGCAAAGTGTCTAGATAGGATCTAAGTATCTTATCTTATCTACTCTTAATAACTCTATATTTATATCTGGCGTGGATGGATTTAAATAGTCATTCTTTCAGTAGTATTTTAGTCGTGTGAGGAATAGTAGTAGTAGTAGTAGTAGTAGTAGTAGTAGTAATAGTAATAGTAGTGGTTTCAGTAGTATTTTAGTCGTGTGAGGAATAGTAGTAGTAGTAGTAGTAGTAATAGTAGTAGTTTCAGTAGTATTTTAGTCGTGTGAGGAATAGTAGTAGTAGTAGTAGTAATAGTAATAGTAGTAGTTTCAGTAGTATTTTAGTCGTGTGAGGAATAGTAGTAGTAGTAGTAGTAGTAATAGTAGTAGTTTCAGTAGTATTTTAGTCGTGAGGAATAGTAGTAGTAGTAGTAGTAATAGTAGTAGCTTCAGTAGTATTTTAGTCCTGTGAGGAATAATAGTAGTAGTAGTAGTAGTAGTAATAGTAGTAATAGTAGTAGTAGTAGTAATAGTAGTAGCTTCAGTAGTATTTTAGTCGTGTGAGGAATAATAGTAGTAGTAGTAATAGTAGTAATAGTAGTAGTAGTAGTAATAGTAGTAGCTTCAGTAGTATTGTAGTCGTGTGAGGAATAATAGTAGTAGTAGTAGTAGTAATAGTAGTAGTAGTAGTAGTAGTAGTAGTAGCTTCAGTAGTATTTTAGTCATGTGAGGAATAATAGTAGTAGTAGTAATAGTAGTAATAGTAGTAATAGTAGTAGTAGTAGTAATAGTAGTAGCTTCAGTAGTATTTTAGTCGTGTGAGGAATAATAGTAGTAGTAGTAGTAGTAGTAGTAGTAGTAGTAGCTTCAGTAGTATTTTAGTCATGTGAGGAATAATAGTAGTAGTAGTAGTAGTAGTAGTAGTAGTAGTAATAGTAGTAGTTTCAGTAGTATTTTAGTCACGTGGGGAACAGACAAACACCAAAGTGACTCAGGAATATTTTATTAATCAACTACATTTTGGTTTCATTAGGTACCTGTTGCCTTAAATTAACAGGTATATTTATTAAAGTATCCTTCGCTTTGTATACAGTCCTTCACGGGCCTCTTCGCTCCTTCACGCATCCTACAGGAGTCATAGGAGGGCATTAGAAGTTCCACAGGATTGCTATAGTATTCCTAGGTTTTTATAAGTACTTTGACAATGGCATGGGTGGCTCAAATAGGGATTAATAATACTAATACTAATACTGAAAATACTAATACTCATCGTTGTATTGAAGTAATGATTAATCTAGCAATGCCTGTCATATTGTTATGTCTTGTAGTAAGTTTTGTCTCATTTGTGGTTTTTAAGGAATATCTGGAAGTATCATGTCATTGTGAATTGGCTGAAATAGGGACTTCTAATCATTGTAACTGAAAACTGACTCCAGATTCGTGTTCAGCATGCCCGATAACTGCTAGGAACTAATTTTCAAGTAAATCTATTTTTCAAAAAATATTGCAAACTTGCAAGGGGTATGCCTTGATTTTTTTTAAATCAAGTTTTTTTCAATAACTAAAAAACTATGGCAGATAATTGCAATATGAATAGAGAAGTAAATATGAAGTAGATCAAGGGCTATCATTTGGTGTAAAGCAAAAAAATAGTTTCATTAAGATACCTGTTGCTGCCTTATCCCCTTGAGGCCCAGAACGTAATTTCCATTGTAATTTGGGAACCATTAGATTATTTTTAGTGACTAAGCAATATTTTATAGCTATGACCTGTTTAGTATCCTTGCCCACTAACTAATGTGGTACATTTAGTTACTTTTAAGTAATTTTATGGCTCGACAACAGACAATTTCATATAGCAAAGGAAAGATCTGGGCGTGAAGGGGTTACAGTAATAAGTGTATATTTCTTTCAGTGTTTTCATCGTGTGAGGAATGGACAGAAGACTCAACAGCCAGTCCTCACCACAGTTCCCGCCACCACCACACCATCACAGCCACAGCCACCACCACACACCAGACACCACCACACACGTGACCGCTGATTGAACCCAGTCGGTCAGAAAAAAGTCGTTTCTTGCCATTAAGCTTTTGGTCATTTAGTAAAATTTGTAAAGATAAAATTAGGTGCAAGTTTATCTGGCTATCATTTTTATTCTCTATCATTCTACATCGTTTATATTCTATCATCAAAAAGTTAAAAAAAAAAAAAAAAAATCAGTCAATAATAATCGTCAATAAGTTATCAGTAAAAAAAATCGATCAAGAAATAATAGTTGAATAGTAATCAATGAGTTAAAAAATGACAAAAAAATATATATACTGTATAAAAACTATATCCTCTCTCTCTCTCTCACACTTTCTCTCTTTCCCTCCTCCACCTCTGTCTCTCTTGTCCTCTCTCTCTCTCACACTTTCTCTTTCCCTCCTCCACCTCTTGTCTCTCGTCCTCTCTCTCTCACACTTTGTCTCTCTCTTGTCCTCCTCTCTCTCTCACACTTTCTGTCTCTCTCTTGTCCTCTCTCTCTCACACTTTCTGTCTCTCTCTTGTCCTCTCTCTCTCACACTTTGTCTCTCTCTTGTCCTCCTCTCTCTCTCACACTTTCTGTCTCTCTCTTGTCCTTTCTCTCTCACACTTTCTGTCTCTCGTCGTCCTCTCTCACATCTTTTTTTTCCTTTCTCTCTCTCTCTCTCTCTTGTCCTCCTCCTGTCTCATACTGTCTACGTATTTACTTTACTTTTAACAAGTCTATTTATCTTTCAGTGTTTACATCCAGTGAAGAGCCAATCCTCACCACACACAGTTCCCGCCTTCACCACAGCCAGGCAGGACTGATGGTGGTGATTGTGGTGGAGGACTCATCACACACACACACACACACACACACACTCAGGTCAGTCAAGGTCAGATGCCAGTTAACATATTTAATCCTTGCCCTACCAGACCCCTTGCTCCCTATAGCTACATCCACACTAGGCATTGCGATGGGCATTATAATACAGGTTGAAGTTCCCAAACTCGGCAACCTCGGGACCAGCGCCGAGCCGAGTAATGGAATTTTCCGACTTTTAGAACGTAGATATATTAAGGGGAAAAAAAGCATGAAAATCACATCAACTTCTTCAGAAGGTCAATTTTCTCAGAAATAGTTAACACATTGTTCTTCCTTTTCTTTTCCCTTGCACCAGTAGGTGTTCCTGGACGTTTGGGAGCCATAATACCAATAACAGACCTGTAGAAGTACACAAAATAACAGTGTACACAACTCTACAGTCACAAACACCACTGAACAATAACAACAAACAAATCGGCGGGAGAAACCAAGCGGCCTAGTGTGGTGGCACCCAGCGGCCGACCCGGCAACTACGCGCCGGGTTTTGGGTGTTCTGCCGGGTTTTGGAAAATCCGGAACCATAGCCGAGTTTTGGGTGTTGCCGAGTCTTGGGATGCCGAGTTTGGGAACTTCAACCTGTACTACACCTTGGCGTGGCATTACTTCGTGAGTTTACTGAATCATACATTGGCTGACTTGTCCCAGAGAGCCAGACAGATGGCTACTGATGCGGGCATTACATTACGTTGCAGAAATGCCCCGCGCTACATTTGCCCCCACCATCACTCAACACGAAAATAGAGTTCCAGCATTATAATCGTAATGCCTAGTGTGGACGGGCCTTGACACACCACCATTGTACTACAGACAACTAGTACAGGGTTCTTCAAAGTATGGGTCGCGACCCGCACCCAGTTGCGAAGCCTTTGCTCAGTGGGTCGCCACATCGTAAACTGATAATTATATAATCAATATGTGAAATGCATTAATAAGAGAGAGAGAGAATGCTGAGGGGAGAAGGCAGGACTTTTATGCACAATTTTCACTTGTCAATCAATTAATACTATTTTTCTCTACTTACGTAGTTACAATTTACAGAACACTTCTACATATTTTTAAAATACTTTTAATAGATAAAATTTACATTATTGGCACGCTGAAACGTATGCAATTATTTTGAATGCACAGATGCATGTATGTATATGTATATATGCAGATTTATATGCATATGTATGTATGTAATTGTAAAAATAGATCACATTGGAAAGAGAAAGCAGCTACAGACGTATGACAGGGTCGGGAATGTCATGCATAAAATCAAGCTGGTTCGCGATGAAAAAAGTTTGAAGAACCCTGAACTAGTAGACTGATTTTCATCATTTCTGTGTTATGAAATACACTCAGATATTTCTACTAGATATTTATATTAGCACCGAGATATTTCATGCTATTTATGGATCAATATTTTGTTCCCATGACAGTTTGTGTGTGGCATGAAGGAGCGATGGCGGAGAAGAAATGGTGGTGTCTTAAGGCCGGTTCCCACCAGTCCGCTTGTACGGCCGCCCCTGCCGCTCACCGCCCAACAGTGACGTCACCATCATCACCGCTGGAGTGGTCACCGGCCTTTAGGGGTCAAAATGCAACACTCCACGTGCAAGATGACCTATGATGACCTCTAAGGTGTTACGGGGTCATTCACAAGCCAGGCGACAGGTGAGAGGAGAAGAACTGTATGTTTTGCTGTAACAACTTCCACCACTGTAATTCTGCTGCTCATTCTAGTGTATAGACAGTGGTTACTAGTAATGCTAGACTAGATTAATAGAGGATCAGTTTTTAGAGAACTTGTCAAGATATTATACTTTGATATTTTCTGAACTACATGCATAAAAAAAAAACTTCACAATATTTTTAAATATTTATTTTATAGATATTTAGATTTATATTTTCTACATATATTAGAAGTCAAAAAACATTAGTAAATACTTAGAAGAGCATCCGGAGATTAGGCAAAAGGAAATTATGAAAAGAACTTAAACTCGCTTGCCGTGTGTATTTGTACTAGACGTATTATTGCCGTGTTAACAGTACATCTAGAGTGACAACAGCATGTTCTTACAGTACATCCATCATTGGGGGCGAGTCGCCTCGCCCACCCTACGACGCCACTCCAGGGGGTCACCACGCGCGAGTCCCCATGCAGGCTGCCTTCCCATACCAAGCAGTCCCCATGCAGGCTGCCTTCCCATACCAAGCAGTCCCCGTGCAGGCTGCCTTCCCACACCAAGCAGTCCCCGTGCAGGCTGCCTTCCCACACCAAGCAGTCCCCGTGCAGGCTGCCTTCCCACACCAAGCAGTCCCCGTGCAGGCTGCCTTCCCACACCAAGCAGTCCCCGTGCAGGCTGCCTTCCCACACCAAGCAGTCCCCGTGCAGGCTGCCTTCCCACACCAAGCAGTCCCCGTGCAGGCTGCCTTCCCACACCAAGCAGTCCCCATGCAGGCTGCCTTCCCATACCAAGCAACTCTCGACAGGAAACTTCAACTTGCCCCACCGGATTGTCTCTTACAGATACAACCCGATGGGAAGGATCAGTTTCAGGGTAGCGTGCCACATGCCCATATAGCCCAAGTTGGCGCTGACGGACTATGCAGGTAATAGGCCTCGATTCAGTCTCACGGTGCAATCGCTGGTTTGACACGTAATCATCCCAGCGATACCCCATGATTCTGCAAAGACACTTATTACCAAAGGCATTGATTCGTCTCTTCAAGTCGCTATTTAGTGTCCATGTCTCACAACCATAGAGTAAGACAGGGATCACAGGCGACTTGAAGAGCCGAGGAGTTGTTTAGGAAGCATATTAAATTGTCTGAACATATAAGCCTCCCCCCCTCTCTCTCACCACAGCCACAGTATGTCTCCCCACAGTATAATTAACACCACAGCCTCCCTCACACACACATTTGACACTTAATCATCCCAGCGATACCCCATGACAGTGTATGCCTGTATCAATGTACGTTATGTAGTTTTACGTCTAAATAAACTTGCCTCAACACATTACTTTGTCTTTAATCATTCCAAGCAGTCTATCTCCGGAGAGGCTGTCAGGCATTTTCGACTTAATACAGTTTTTTTTCATTTTTGGGGGCATTTTTTGATTTTTTTTCTTCAATTTTTTGTGATGTTTAACTAAAAACCTCAACTTTTGCTTCAATCTACAGTATTATTTATTGGATTATTATATTAAATTGTATTACTATTATATGATTTAACTTTTTTTGATTGTATAGATCAAAAGTTTGATTTTTATACCATTATTTTTGTCTGCACTACCTCACACATTTGCTACTACACTCTATATACTTTATAAAGCAATTATGAATCACCACTCAAGAATTAACTAATGTTTCTTGACTTCTAAATATATGTAGCTAATCAAATATTGAAGTTCATAAGAAGTTTTTTTTCATGAATGTAGTTCAGGAAATATCTGTTAAATATCTAGACTAGCTCTTTGAAAACTGCTCATCTATTAATCTATAACAGTGGTCCTTAACCTGTACCACCAGGAGGTACCAAACCTTACCCCTGGGGGTACGAGACATATAAGTAAAGTAAAGATGGGAGCATACGCTATGCTGTGCGTGGCCTCGGTGCTCATCTCCGTGGCATTAGCCCTTAGAGCCTGTGGTGGGTGAGGACCCGTTACCCCGGGACACAGGGCTAGTGTGACACCCGGGTTACCAGTTACCTTCCCCAGGTTACCCCAGGTACCCATTTATCAACCCCGAAAGGAAGGAAGAACAGCTGGGTGGGCTGGTCGCCGACTTGCCCTGGTCCGGGATCGAACCAGGGTCCGCAGATTTGTAGCCAGGCACGCTAGCCACTGCACCACGGAGGCGACGTGTATGAGACAGGCTAACCAATAATTCAATATCATATTTATAAGGAGGCTGGAACTATATATTTATAATTATTTTGTCTGTCAACAATTGTCTCAACCGAAGAAATCTCGCTTTTTAGGGTTTTTTTAATAGAAATCTCGCTTTTTAGGGTTTTTTTAATAGAAATCTCGCTTTTTAGGTTTTTTTTTAATAGAAATATCGCTTTTTAGGTTTTTTTTAATAGAAATACCGCACCATGCCAACCATTACTCCTTACTCTAATTATACTTGTTTTCTGACCGGGGGTACGAGACAAATTTATGAATCCCAAAGGGTACGAGCACTAAACAAGGCTAAGAACCACTGCTCTATAGCATTACTAGTAAAATCTGTACCTACAATAGCACAAAACATACAGTTCTTCTCCTCTCACCTGTCGCCTGGCTTGTGAGTGACCCTGCAACACTTTAGCGGTCATCAGAGGTCATCTTGTACAGGCCAGTGTTGCATTTTGACCCCTAAAGGCCGGTGACCACTCCAGCGGTGATGATGGTGACGTCACTGTTGGGTGGTGAGCGGCAGCGGCGGCCGTACAAGCGGACTGGTGGGAACCGGCCTTAAGACACCACCATTTCTTCTCTGCCATCGCTCCTTCATGCCACACACAAACTGTCATGGGAACAAAATATTGATCAATAAATAACATGAAATATCTCGGTGCTAATATAAATATCTGAGTGAAGTAATGTAAGTAGTAGCAGGGAAAATGTTGGTCTAGGAATAACAGTATGCCCTTCACGCCCAGATCTTTCCTTTGCTATATAAAATTGTCTGTTGTTAGCCATAAAATAACGAAAAGTCACTAAATATACCAAATGAGTTAGTGGACAAGGATACTAAACAGGTCATAGCTATAAAATATTGCTTATAGTCACTAAAAATTGTCTAATGGTACCCAAATTACAATGAAAATTACGTTCTGGGCCTCAAGGGGTTAATATCCATGTATTACATAGATAGGACCTGTTTAAGGTGGTGGGGTGCACGGTAAACAACACTAAGCATGAAGTATAAACAAACCTAAACAAGACACACATGTATAGTTATGTATATATATATAAAAAAAATAAAAAAAAATAAAAAAAAAAATCTTGGCCAGTCCTTTGTTCTCTCTCTCTCTCTCTCTCTCTCTCTAAAAAAAAAAAAAAAAAAAAAATTTAGTTCCTATGCCCCATGTTCAAGCCAGCTGACAATACTTCAACACCACCACCATGCATGTCATCACCATCACACTCTTCTTAAACTGCTAAGGGAAGGCACACCACTATAACACTGCCATGAACACTACCCCACACCTATGAGAGGCCACGCCTGCCACCACACATGTAACACTCTGTCCACCACCACCACCACTCATTGCCACGCTCCTACCACCACACATGTAACACACTGTCCACCACCCATTGCCACACGCCTACAACCACACTTGTCCACACAACACACCACCTCAAAAGTGGATCTTCATGTGCTAGGCAATATCACTCTGTCTTGAAACACTTCTTACAAACATCACATTTGAACTCTCTCAAACCACTGTGTCTCAAGGCGTGTTGGGTGAGGTCAGACTTCTTAGTAAATCTTTTCCCACGCTCCAGACATTGATATTTCTTAACACCACTGTGTGTCAGAGTGTGTGTGGTGAGGACAGACTTTAGAGTAAATTTTTTCCCACACTCCAGACATTGGTGATTTTCAGTCGTGGGCGTTGCGATAAGTAAAGCGATAATGCGATAAAGCGATAATATCGCTTTAACCGAAAATTATCGTTTATCGCAAGACCGGAAAAACTTATCGCTTATATTTATCGCTTTCAAATTTCCCGCGATAAATCCAGCGATAAAGTAGAAGACGAAAAACCGTTACGGCGGGAGGTTACAGGCTCATTGTTACACGGCAAACAGATGCGGCCAGGCGCCTGGCGGCCCGCGCTTCTGTTGTCAGTTTCTTTGAATAGCCCCCCAAACTGGACGCATCTGATCTCAGCTCTGTGTTTCATTGTGCTACCAGCGATCCAAAGCTTCTTTGTGTGTTATAACTTATATATACTTAATTCTTATTGTATATTGCTATCTTAACTAAATATCTAATTAATATATATTAGTTTTATATATTTTTTGCGTTTTGAGGTGCGCCTCGCGCGTGCCTCCCGTTCGTACGAACGTAGAGTATTTAGAGTTAGATATAGAGTATTTTTGGATTTATCGCAGGATTTATCGCTTATCGCTTTAAGGTATTTTGGAAATTTATCGCTTTATCGTTATAGGACTTAGCGGAAAAATTTATCGCTTTATCGTTATCGCTTTATCGCAAAATTTATCGCTGCCCACCACTGATGATTTTTAACACCACTGTGTGTCAGGGCGTGTGTGGTGAGGACAGACTTGTGAGTAAATCTTTTCCCACACTCTACACATTCATGATTCTTGTCACCACTGTGTGTACTCAGGTTGTACAAGTGCTTCATGTGAATCTTCACGTGCTGGACAATATCCCTCTTTGTCTTGAAACACTTGCCACAAACATCACATTTGAACTCCTTCATATCAGTGTGCCTCAAGGCGTGTCGGGTGAGGTCAGACTTCTGAGTAAATTTTTTCCCACACTCTACACATTCATGATTTTTAACACCACTGTGTGTCAGGGTGTGTCGGGTGAGATGAGACTTATCACTAAATCTTTTCCCACACTCCAGACATTCATGATTTTTAACACCACTGTGTGTCAGGGTGTGTTGGGTGAGAAGAGACTAACGATTAAAAAATTTCCCACACTCTCACACATTCATGATTTTTAACACCACTGTGTGTCAGGGTGTGTTGGGTGAGATGAGACTTACAATTAAATCTTTTCCCACACTCCAGACATTCATAATCCTTGACGCCACTGTGGGTCAGGAAATGTCTCTCAAGCAGACTCTTAATTCTGAATGATTTACTACATTGTGAGCAACAAAACTGCCTCTCTCCTTGGCCTGAGCTGCCTGCCTCCAGGTGATTCTTGCCATCCCTCCTGTGCCTCCCCACAGCTGAGGCAGACTGCTGCTGCTGCTCCCGGCCACTGGTGGTGCTGCTGCCTCCTGCCACAGCCTCCACCGCAGCAATACTTACGGCAGCACACATGGTGGCCGGTCCTGCAGGAAGCTTTAGGGATGCCGGCGCGAGATGCCTTAGTGTGCAGCAGAACACCCAGCTGGGACTGTGACCTCAGCACCTGCAACAGTGGTCAAAGTCAGCACACAGAGAGCCAGCTGGGACTGTGACCTCAGCACCTGCAACAGTGGTCACAGTCAGGACACATGAGGACACGAGTGCCTCGCGTACCCATCACCACTACTACCTGCCTCGCGTACCCATCACCACTGCTACCTGCCTCACCTACCCATCATCACTGCTACCTGCCTCGCCTACCCACCATCACTGCTACCTGCCTCGCCTACCCATCATCACTGCTACCTGCCTCGCCTACCCACCATCACTGCTACCTGCCTCGCCTACCTATCATCACTGCTACCTGCCTCGCCTACCCACCATCACTGCTACCTGCCTCGCGTACCCACCATCACTGCTACCTGCCTCGCCTACCCATCACCACTGCTACCTGCCTCGCCTACCCATCATCACTGCTACCTGCCTCGCGTACCCACCATCACTGCTACCTGCCTCGCCTACCCACCATCACTGCTACCTGCCTCGCCTACCCATCATCACGCATGCAGCGTCTGCAATTCCCCTCTGTGTTGCCTTTGCCATGAGGGTCAATCAGTGCCAGGGCCAGACCAAGGGCTGCGTGGGAGTCTGCTTGCCTACACCCGTGTTCACGCACGGCACACTCTGCGTCAGCCCAGTGTCTTCAAAACAAGGCGGCGGACGGTGCAATTACCGGTCTACTATAGTCTATTCACTTAAGCTGGATTCTTGGGAGCTGCTCGATGCCTACCCGAGTATGTAAGGACGTCGCTGATTGGCTGATGCACGAGGGCTGGGTGGTGATGGTGGTGGTATTTTGGTAGCCTCAGCCAATCAGCGACGTCCTTACATACTCAGGTAGGCATCGAGCAGCTCCCAAGAATCCAGCTTAAGTGAATAGACTATAGCAAACTTAATACCAGTAAGATACCAGTAAGACGCCTTAATCGGTGAGGGACGAGCGAGCCCGTAGAAACCCGCTGCACGTGCGGCGTCACCCGGAGTTTGACCTGTGTGACATTGCTAGGTGTCTGGTCTCAAACCACACACCAAATTTCAACTTAGTCGGTACAGCCGTTTCTCAGCTATAGCAAGATAACATTGTCTGACACCCCTCACGCGGCACGCGCCATGCTGACCCCTCACGTGAGACAAAACATGTCAACACAAATAGGTATTGAATGGGTCTATCAGATGGCGAGGACCGCTTGTCAATCGGAAGCGAGATTCCAAAGATATAAGCTCCTGAAAAGCATGACGGTTGGGTCAGGCCGGGTCGGCCGCTTAAGTGAGAAAAATCCCGTATCCCCCGACGACTCGTGAGCGCTTAGCGCTTGCTCGTAACCATAAATATTGTATGAAAGGAGTTAATTTGACCCTGAAAAACAGCCAGAATGCATATTTTAACACCTTCAAAGGCGTGGGCTTCCGGGCCTATCAAGCAGCGCGGCTTTCAATCAATCTCCACCTCCTACTTTAAAAGAAAATGAAAACACTGTAAGCCTGTCAAGGGTTGGCTGTGCAGATGCCGTGGAAGTGTCGGCGCCCCGTGGCATCACACAGAACGTGGTCACCCCGAGGCACTCTGACCAGTGACCAACGACAGCAACGACACGGTTGGAGTTTGCACTCACATTGTTGTCTAAAATATACTACTACTACAAACGTCACTACATGGGTCCAAAGGGCCCACAAGCACTTGTAAACAACTGTGTATCATCTTCAGTGGCACATGAAAATCAGTAGTGATGCTATAATTCGTAATATATGGCGTCTGGCGACATTAGGGCAGGTGGCGACATAAGTGTTATCTACGGTACGTAGTCTACTATTACTTCATTCTACCATAGTTTATATGGTACAATATTAATAATACTTCCATACTCTCTTAGCCCCCTCCCCCCCTTGTTTTTTGCACTACGCCTCGCCCCCTTGTGAAAAACAGGGTGATTTAAACCAAGAAGTTATTAGTGAGGACACAAACACATCAAAATATATTAGAATATAAATAAAAAGCTTGTTTTTATAATAGCGGAAAGTTTTGAGCCCAGAAATACCCCATTTTTACCCATTTAGCGTGCATATATTGCCTCTGCTTGGGTGTTATATCATGCATTAAAGCCCCCACACCCTTTACCCCTTACATAGCCTTAAATATTGCAAGGGGAGCCGTAAATTGAAGTAAACAGCAGAAGAAAATAAGATAAATAAGATAAGTGCAGCCATAAATACCCAGGTTTTACCTATTTATCGTGCATATATTGTCTTTGTCAATGGATAATATCATGCAATACAGCCCCACGCCCTTCCTTACCCCTTACATAGCCTTCAATATTGCACGGGAAGCCGTAAATTGAGGTATAAATGTAAGAATAAGAATAAATTTCCAACATGGCCGCTGTGACGTCATCAAGAGCTGGATCAGAGCTCTTCTTGATCTTGACATCCAACTTGAGTCTACAACTTTTCCCTTCATAATCAAATACACCAATTAATGAATAAATCAACACGGATAAAGTAAAATATTGATAAATAGGACACAATAAGCCTAAAAAAACAATGAAATAACGAGGAATTAATGAAATATTGGGTATCAAAAGATGCCCGAAAAAACGTGAAATTCACCACAACATAGATCGACTTTTTACCCAAGGCTCAATAATTCGTGAAAAAATATGGGCAAATACTATATGATGTGTGTATCTTATAAACAGTAACAGATCCTAGTTCAGTGTTGCAACCACGGAGTATAATAAGTTTTGTTTTTACGATGAGTTTACCCTTTCAACCATTGAGTCAGATGTATTCCTCCAGTAAACACGTGAAAAACCCGTCACATAGGCACACACAAACACACTGCGCCTGTAGGCATAGCTAATCACACACCAATAACCTCACAGCTCACTTAGAAGGAGAAACAAGATTGACGTGAAAGTGTAAACAAAACCAGCCAAAAATAAAAAAACAAAATACAGCCACCAGGCGCGTGATTACTACATAAAACGATGCGGAAATATTGAAATATATTAAAACAAACAAAATTCCCCCTGTATTTAGTGTAAAAAAAGAATTCTCAACAAAATATCGCTAAAAGCTACGGTGTTACTAACTGATCGAGTCATATGTTTTTTACGTAGGCCTTAAACTCAGAGACTTTTTATGAAAAGTCTTAAAAAGAACTGGCGTTTTCAACGAGACCATCCAATCCTATTTCGGTGCACGAATAAAAAAGTGATTATTCGTTTTGAAATGCGTAATTGGGACCTCGTAAACATGGCGGAGTCCAGGAGCCAAGGGCCAATCAGAGGCCTCGCTACACTGACAGCCAATCAGCGTTCAGGAACCACCGGTATACCGTTACCGGTATACCGTTAAGCCAAAATTACCGGTAATACCGGTACTGAAATACCGATATTCGGTATACCGAATACCGGTGCACTTCCCTACTTTGTTTGGAAGCGTTTGTTTCGGTTAATACTGCGCAGGTTAATAGTGGTCAATATTCCGCAGGGGCACGGCCTAACATTACCTAAACCCAAATATGGCAGGGGCCTAGTTCCTGCCGGTATCCGGTATACCGAAATACCGGTCGGTATTACCGGTATTTTGTTGATACCGCACAGAGCCGTGACGTCACAGGCGGCGGCTTGCCGACCAGCACCTTATCCCTTCATTAACCAAAACATCAATAAGTAAAATAATTAATAAATCAACACGGATAAAGTAAAATAAAGATAAATAGGACACAATAAGTCTAAAAAAACAATGAAATAACGAGGAATTAATTAAATACAGAGTATCAAAATATGCCCGAAATAAACACAAATTTATCACAACGCAGATCGACTTTTTAACGAATGCTTTATAAATCGTGAAAAAATATGTGCAAATAGTATATGACGTGTGTATCTTATAAACAGTAACAGATCCTCGTTCAGTGTTGAAACGACGAAGCAAAACATGTTCTGTTTTTTCGATAATCTGACCCTTTTCACCACTGAGTCAGATGTATTCCTCCAGTAAACACGTGAAAAACCCGTCACATAGGCACACACAAACACACTGCGCCTGTAGGCATAGCTAATCACACACCAATAACCTCACAGCTCACTTAGAAGGAGAAACAAGATTGACGTGAAAGTGTAAACAAAACCAGCCTAAAATAAAAAAACAAAATACAGCCACCAGGCGCGTGATTACTACATAAAACGATGCGGAAATATTGAAATATATTAAAACACACAAAATTCCCCCTGTATTTAGTGTAAAAAAAGAATTCTCAACAAAATATCGCTAAAAGCTACGGTGTTACTAACTGATCGAGTCATATGTTTTTTACGTAGGCCTTAAACTCAGAGACTTTTTATGAAAAGTCTTAAAAAGAACTGGCGTTTTCAACGAGACCATCCAATCCTATTTCGGTGCACGAATAAAAAAGTGATTATTCGTTTTGAAATGCGTAATTGGCGCCTCGTAAACATGGCGGCTAGCCCGGGAGCCAAGGGCCAATCAGAGGCCTCGCTACACTGACAGCCAATCAGCGTTCAGGAACCACCGGTATACCGTTACCGGTATACCGGAAAGCCAAAATTACCGGTAATACCGGTACTGAAATGCCGGTATTTCGGTATACCGAATACCGCTGCACATCCCAACTTAGGGCGTTTGTTTCGGTTAATACTGCGCAGGTTAATAGTGGTTAATATTCCGCAGGGGCACGGCCTAACATTACCTAAACCCAAATATGGCAGGGGCGATACAACGAATCTTAAACCAAAATCAAACCTAACCCAATACAAACGTCAATTGTATGCAGTAAATAGACTCACGGTAAATAGCGGTCATCTTAGCAGCCCGGGGCGGCATGTTGAACTCAGGAACTACCTTGTGTAGGTCTCACGGCCTCTTGTAGCTTCCTTATGTTCTGATGTTCTGATTCACTTCGGGGATAAACACACACACCTACACACGCGCACACACTTAAGCTTGATGTTATTTAGGGCTGGGAGGGTTCCAGGTGATGCCCTGCGAGACTACCACAGGCCAGGCGATGATAGGTCTCCTTCAGGACGGGTGAGGGGCGGCGGGTGACAGTCTTGTCACAGTTGTGCCTTGTGGGATACTAAGCCGGTTTGTTGACGTGCGCGGCGCCGTCTTGGCCGCGGGACGGTCCACTATTCTATTGCACATGCATTGCACATATTGCCCCCCCTCCCCCCCCCCCCAAGGCCAAAATAGCATAATTTTGGTCTTATTTCCCTTAAAAATACGTCACTTGAACCCTAAATAATTACTTTCCCTTAATTTCCGTAGCGTCGAAGATAATACATCCCACCTTTCTTCACCCCTTGAGACCCAGAACGTAATTTCCATTGTAATTTGGGTACCATTAGACGCTTTTTAGTGACTATAAGCAATGTTTTATAGCTATGACCTGTTTAGTATCCTTGTCCACTGAGTAATTTGGTAGATTAAGCTACTTTTCGTAATTTCATGGCTAACAACAGACAATTTCTTTTATAGCAAAGGAGAGATCTGGGCGTGAAGGGGTTACAATAACTGAATACATTTATAACATACTGAGAAAAACTAGTCTAGTCTTCATCTACGTAGCAGCAGTAGTAGTAGTAGTAGTAGTAGTAGTAGTAGTAGTAGTAGTAGTAATAGTAGTAGCTGTAGTGGTAGTAGTAGTAGTAGTAGTAGTATAGTGGTAGTAGTAACAGTAGTAGTAGTAGTAGTAGTGGTAGTAGTAGTAGTAGTAGTAGTGGTAGTAGTAGTAGTAGTAGTAGTAGTAGTAGCTGTAGTGGTAGTAGTAGTAGTAGTAGTAGTAGTAGTAGTGGTAGTAGTAGTAGTAGTAGTAGTAGTGGTAGTAGTGGTAGTAGTAGTAGAGTGTAGTATGTATGGTAGTAGTAGTAGTGTAGTAGGTAGTTAGTAGTAGTGGTATGGTAGTAGTGTTAGTAGTAGTGAGTAGTATAGTAGTAGTGGTAGTTAGTAGTAGTAGTATGTGTAGTAGTAGGTAGTAGTAGTAGGTAGTGTAGTAGTAGTAGTAGTGTGTAGTTAGTAGTAGTAGTAGTGGTAGTAGTAGTAGTAGTAGTGGTAGTAGGTAGTAGTAGTAGTGGTAGTATGTAGTAGTAGTAGTAGTGGTAGTTGGTAGTAGTAGTAGTAGTGTAGTAGTAGTAGGTAGTGGTAGTAGTAGTATGTAGTGTAGTGGTAGTGTAGTAGTAGTAGTAGTAGTGGTAGTAGTGGTAGTAGTAGTAGTAGTGGTAGTAGTTAGTAGTAGTGGTAGTGGTAGTAGTAGTAGTGGTAGTGTAGTAGTAGTAGTAGTAAGTAGTATGTGGTAGTAGTAGTAGTAGTAGTTAGTAGTGGTAGTGTGTAGTAAGTAGTAGTAGGTAGTAGGTAGTAGTTAGTAGTGTGTAGTGGTTAGTAGTATAGCAGTAGCGTAGTGGTAGTGTTAGTAGTAGTAGTAGTGGTAGTAGTAGTAGTAGTATGTAGTGGTAGTGGTAGTGTAGTAGTAGTAGTGATAGTAGTAGTAGTATAGTAGTAGTATGTAGTGTAGTAGGTGTATGTAGTAGTAGTAGTAGTAGTAGCAGTAGTAGTAGTGTAGTGTGTAGTAATGTAGTGTAGTAGTAGTGGTAGTAGTATAGTTCAGTAGCAGTAGTAGTGGTAGTGGTAGTGGTAGTATAGTAGGTAGTAGTAGTAGTAGTAGTAGTAGTTAGTAGTGTAGTGGTGTAGTAGTAGTAGTAGTAGTAGTATGGTGTAGTAGTAGTCAGTAGTAGTAGTAGTGTAGTAGTATAGTAGTAGTAGTATGTAGTAGTAGGTAGTAGTAGGTAGTAGTAGATGTGGTAGTAGTAGTAGTGTAGTATAGTAGTGGTAGTAGCAGTAGAGTAGTAGTGTAGTGTGTAGTAAGTAGTAGTGTAGTAGTAGAGTAGTAGTAGTAGTAGTAGTAGTAGTATAGTAGTGTAAGTTAGTGTGGTAGTAGTAGTAGTGTAGTAGTGTAGTGTATAGTAGTAGTAGTAGTAGTAGTAGTAGTAGTAGTAGTAGTGAGTAGTAGTTATAGGTAGTAGTAGTGTGTGATAGTAGTAGTAGTGTGTAGTAGTATTGTATAGTGTAGTTAAGTAGTAGTGTGTAGTAGTGGTAGTAGTGTAGTAGTATGCAGTAGGTAGCAGTATGTAGCAGTAGTAGTAGTGTAGTAGGTAGTAGTAGTAGTATAGTAGTATAGTAGTAGTAGAGTATAGTGTAGTATAGTAGTAGTAGTAGTAGTAGTAGTAGTAGTGGTATAGTAGTAGTAGTGGTAGTAGTAGTACTTAGTAGTAGTGTTAGTGGTATAGTATGTAGTAGTAGTGGTATAAGTAATGTAGTGTAGTGTAGTGGTAGTGTAGTAGTAAGTAGTATGTGTATATAGTAGATAGTAGTAGTAGTAGTAGTAGTAGGTAGTAGTAGTAGTAGTAGTAGTAGTAGTAGATGTAGTAAGTAGTAGTGGTGGTAGTAGGTGGTAGTAGTAGTATGTAGTAGTAAGAGAGTAGTAGTAGTAGTGGTAGTAGTAGTGGTAGTAGTAGTGGTAGTAGTAGTAGTAGTAGTAGTAGTAGTAGTAGTAGTAGCAGTAACAGTAGTAGTAGTAGTATAGTGGTAGTAGTAGTAGTAGTAGCAGCAGTAGTAGTAGTTATAGTAGTTGTATTTTTATCATATTAACTTCCATATGTACTCCCTCTCTCCCCATTTCTTCTCTCTCTCTCTCCATTTCTTCTCTCTCCCCATTTCTTCTCTCTCTCCCCATTTCTTCTCTCTCTCTCCCCATTTCTTCTCTCTCTCTCTCCCGCCCATTACTTGAGTCCTGGGTAGCCTATAGGTTCTACAGTACACATAGGCCTACTAAAACTGCCAACAAGCTAAAGGTACAGACTTGCATAAGGGGATGAATCAGAAAGTAGGTCAATAGAAAAAAACTTATCATTTATTTAAAACTAGAAATAAATTTAATTAATACTAAATGCATACACTTATATACATACTTAAATATACTTAAATACTACTTAATACTTAACTGTGCAGACTAATACTAGGACAGGGACACTTACAATTATAAGTACATAAGTGATTGATTGATTTAACGCCTAAAATGGTGAATGTGCCAGCCATCAGAGGTCATAGGCACTATGGCAGACATCAGAGGTCATGTGTACTATGGCAGACATCAGAGGTCATGTGTACTATGGCAGACATCAGAGGTCATGTGTACTATGGCAGACATCAGAGGTCATATGTACTATGGCAGACATCAGAGGTCATGTGTACTATGGCAGACATCAGAGGTCATGTGTACTATGGCAGACATCAGAGGTCATATGCACTATGGCAGACATCAGAGGTCATGTGTACTATGGCAGACATCAGAGGTCATATGTACTATGGCAGACATCAGAGGTCATGTGTACTATGGCAGACATCAGAGGTCATGTGTACTATGGCAGACATCAGAGGTCATGTGTACTATGGCAGACATCAGAGGTCATATGTACTATGGCAGACATCAGAGGTCATGTGTACTATGGCAGACATCAGAGGTCATATGTACTATGGCAGACATCAGAGGTCATAGGCACTATGGCAGACATCAGAGGTCATGTGTACTATGGCAGACATCAGAGGTCATGTGTACTATGGCAGACATCAGAGGTCATGTGTACTATGGCAGACATCAGAGGTCATATGTACTATGGCAGACATCAGAGGTCGTATGTACTATGGCAGACATCAGAGGTCATGTGTACTATGGCAGACATCAGAGGTCATATGTACTATGGCAGACATCAGAGGTCATAGGCACTATGGTAGACATCAGAGGTCATATGTACTATGGCAGACATCAGAGGTCATAGGCACTATGGCAGACATCAGAGGTCATATGTACTATGGCAGACATCAGAGGTCATAGGCACTATGGCAGACATCAGAGGTCATGTGTACTATGGCAGACATCAGAGGTCATGTGTACTATGGCAGACATCAGAGGTCATATGTACTATGGCAGACATCAGAGGTCATATGTACTATGGCAGACATCAGAGGTCATATGTACTATGGCAGACATCAGAGGTCATGTATACTATGGCAGACATCAGAGGTCATATGTACTATGGCAGACATCAGAGGTCATATGTACTATGGCAGACATCAGAGGTCATGTGTACTATGGCAGACATCAGAGGTCATATGTACTATGGCAGACATCAGAGGTCATATGTACTATGGCAGACATCAGAGGTCATATGTACTATGGCAGATCAGGTTCAGAAAAGTGTGGCATACAAGCACACACAGTTGCACACACACACACACAGTTACACACACACACACACACAGTTACACACACACACACACACACACACAGTTACACACACACACACAGTTACACACAAACACACACATAGTTACACACACACACACACAGTTACACACACACACACTCACAGTTACACACACACACACACACACACAGTTACACACACATAGTTACACACACACACACACACACACACAGTTACACACACACACACACACAGTTACACACACACACACACACAGTACCCCCATGTCTCCGCGCCATCCGTCGTCGCAGGTCTACATTCCGAAAAAATATCACTTTTATGGCGCCCGTCCTCAACCACTCGTCGCTCGTCCTCCGTCATGACTCTCGGTAAGGGCAGAGTCATCGTGGCGTCGGATGTCATGCGCTACGACGACTCCTCGGCGATGTCGTTGCCGGGCTGCCTCAATACGCCGTTCCGAGGAGACGAGGACGACTCAGATCATTTACTGAAGAGAAGACAGAAAATACATGTGTGGGGAGACCTTAGCACAGCCACTCCCTCTATGCAAGACTAGAACAGTGACATAACAACATTGAACACAAGAACATTAAGAACACAAGAACATAAGAAAACAAGAACACAAGAACATAAGGAAGCTACAAGAGGCCGTGAGACCTACACATGGCAGTTCCTGTTACTTAACACTACCTACATCCACCCTTCATCCCCATCCATAACACTGTCCAGCCTCCCTAGCAATGCCTGTCATATTGTTATGTCTTGTAGTAGGTTTTGTCTAATTTGTGGTTTTTAAGGAATATCTGGAAGTATCATGTCATTGTGAATTGGCTGAAATAGGGACTTCTAATCATTGTAACTGAAAACTGACTCCAGATTCGTGTTCAGCATGCCCGATAACTGCTAGGAATTTATTTTCAAGCAAATCTATTTTTCAAAAAATATTGCAAATTTTGCAAGGTTGCAAGGTTAATTTTTTTTAGAAAATCACGTTTTTTTCAATAACTAAAAAACTATGGCAGATACGTGCAAGAAATATTCAGTAGATATGAAGTAGGTCAAGGGCTATCATTTGGCATAAAGCAAAAAAATATTGATCGGTAAATAACTGAGAAAATAGCAGATTCGTACATTTATACAAAATATTGATTTTCTCGACAACCATGAGGTATTTTGACAAGCCGATTACTGCCTCATGTAGAACACCTCAAGATGAACCTTTGTTACTTCAATAAGTTTTCTTCTACTTCTACGTTTTGCGGCAAAATAACAAAAACCTGATTTTTGTCTATTTTGGAATATTTTTGAGCAGCCAGAAATCCGAAAGTTTTTTTTCTGCTAGATAATTGGAAATGCCAGGGATACAATTGTAGATCCATCCATTTACAATAACTTTTGATGGGTAAGTGTGGCTGTGTGAGAAACAAGTTGTGAGCTGAACGCACTATTGTAAATTATAGTACCTTATGATAGAATGGAATTTTTGCCTCGTAAAAAACAAAAACAAACTAGAGTATAGTTAATATTCAGCAGACCCGGGCTTCCTCGGGCAGCCTTAAGACTAGACCCGGGCTTCCTCGGGCGCCCTTAAGACTAGACCCGGGCTTCCTCGGGCAGCCTTAAGACTAGACCCGGGCTTCCTCGGGCGGCCTCAAGACTAGACCCGGGCTTCCTCAAGACTTGTTTTCTAGATCGTAATCTAGAAAATCGTAAAGATCGTAAAATATTGCAAAATTTGCAATAGTTAAAAAAAAATAGATTTGCTTGAAAATTAGTTCCTAGCAGTTATCGGGCATGCTGAACACGAATCTGGAGTCAGTTTTCAGTTACAATGATTAGAAGTCCCTATTTCAGCCAATTCACAATGACATGATACTTCCAGATATTCCTTAATCACAAATTAGACAAAACTTACTACAAGACATAAAAATATGATAGGCATTGCTAGATTAATCAGTACTTCAATAAAAGGATCAGTATTAGTATTATTAATCCCTATTTGAGCTACCCATGCGATTGTCAAAGTAGGACTTATATAAACCTAAGAATACTACAGGGTATATATACTATATAGAATACCTGTGGGACTTCTAAGGCCCTCCCATGACTCCTGTAGGATGCGTGAAGGAGCGAAGAGGCCCGTGAAGGACTCTGAAGGAGACTTAATATAGCTGTAGCATCTGAGGTTGCTATATCGTCTTTGCCACCAAAAAAAAACCTTCAATTTCCAAGATTCAAAATTCTAAACATCTCACTTCCTGCCACTAAAACCTCATTTTTTTCCTTTTCCACACAAAAAAACCCACCGTATAGAATGTCCCTCAATGTTACATCCTATATCTATGACCCAACTAGCCCCTTCACGCCCAGATCTTTCCTTGGCTATATAAATGTTCAGCTATTTGTCTAGTGTGAACCAGCCTTAACCCCTTCACGCCCAGATCTTTCCTTGGCTATATAAATGTTCAGCTATTTGTCTAGTGTGAACCAGCCTTAACCCCTTCACGCCCAGATCTTTCCTTGGCTATATAAATGTTCAGCTATTTGTCTAGTGTGAACCAGCCTTAACCCCTTCACGCCCAGATCTTTCCTTGGCTATATAAATGTTCAGCTATTTGTCTAGTGTGAACCAGCCTTAACCCCCTTTACGCCCAGATCTTTCCTTGGCTATATAAATGTTCAGCTATTTGTCTAGTGTGAACCAGCCTTAACCCCTTCACGCCCAGATCTTTCCTTGGCTATATAAATGTTCAGCTATTTGTCTAGTGTGAACCAGCCTTAACCCCTTCACGCCCAGATCTTTCCTTGGCTATATAAATGTTCAGCTATTTGTCTAGTGTGAACCAGCCTTAACACCTTCACGCCCAGATATTTCCTTGGCTATATAAATGTTCAGCTATTTGTCTAGTGTGAACCAGCCTTAACCCCTTCACGCCCAGATCTTTCCTTGGCTATATAAATGTTCAGCTATTTGTCTAGTGTGAACCAGCCTTAACCCCTTCACGCCCAGATCTTTCCTTGGCTATATAAATGTTCAGCTATTTGTCTAGTGTGAACCAGCCTTAACACCTTCACG
>JACEEZ010018674.1:18274-68274 GCA_016584305.1 Chionoecetes opilio | reverse complement strand
AATATTACTACAATTAAGAAGAAGTGTGTATTCCCTCCTCCTGGCATCAAATATCAGTCAGTAAGCAGCAAGGGGTCAGGATTTTTTGCCTCGTTAAAAAAACACTGAATGTAGTTTTACCCCGAGAAGTGCTAAGAGTGACTAAGAGTGACTAAGTGTTCTAAGTGACTAGAATGAACAAGAAAAAGGTGATAAAAAGTGTGCAGGAATGTCGAATAATAATAATAATAATGAAAAAATAAAAATACTAATAATATAAAAAATACTACTACAGGTTGAAGTTCCCAAACTCGGCATCCCGAGACTCGGCAACACCCAAAACTCGGCTATGGTTCCGGATTTTCCAAAACCCGGCAGAACACCCAAAACCCGGCGCGTAGTTGCCGGGTCGGCCGCTGGGTGCCACCACACTAGGCCGCTTGGTTTCTCCCGCCGATTTGTTTGTTGTTATTGTTCAGTGGTGTTGTGACTGTAGAGTTGTGTACACTGTTATTTTGTGTACTTCTACAGGTCTGTTATGGGTATTATGGCTCCCAAACGTCCAGGAACACCTACTGGTGCAAGGGAAAAGAAAAGGAAGAACAATGTGTTAACTATTTCTGAGAAAATGGACCTTTTGAAGAAGTTGGATGGCTTTTTTTCCCCTTAATATATCTACGTTCTAAGTCGGAAAATTCCATTACTCGGCTCGGCGCTGGTCCCGAGGTTGCCGAGTTTGGGAACTTCAACCTGTACTACTACATACTACTAAATAGAAAAACTTGCTAAACACAGATAAGTAAACACCTGGGTCTACCTCTAGGCCTGTATGCTACAACACACTCAACACCCCACCACTACTACCCTCAGCACTCCACCACCACTACAACACACCTATAACACACTCTCCCACCACTACTACCCATGCTACTACCCTCAGCACTCCACCACCACTACAACACACCTATAACACACCTAAGTCCAGTGTTCTTCAAACTTTTGTCATCGCGACCCAGTTTATTTTCAGCATGACCTTCCTGACCCTGTTACAACTGTTGCGGGCTGCCTCTCTCTTCGTTGTGATCTTGTTGACTATAACTTACTTACATATGTATATAAATGTGCATATATATATACGGTATACATACATACATACATCTAGGGGTTCAAAATAATTACATGTGTTTGAGCGTGCCAATAGTAGCTGGAAAAAATTTAGAGCTACCGTACTGTGCAAATTGTAGCTACGTATGTAATCCCCTGTCGTACGTAATCCCGTCGTACGTAATCCCCTGTCATACGTAATCCCCTGTCGTACGTAATCCCGTCGTACATAATCCCCTGTCATACGTAATCCCCTGTCGTACGTAATCCCGTCGTACATAATCCCCTGTCATACGTAATCCCCTGTCGTACGTAATCCCCTGTCGTACGTAATCCCCTGTCGTACGTAATCCCGTCGTACGTAATCCCGTCGTACGTAATCCCGTCGTACGTAATCCCCTGTCGTACGTAATCCCCTGTCGTACTTACCTAAGTAGGAAAATATGGTATTGTTTATTTGGCAAGTGAAGATTATGCGTAAATCGTACTTCTCCCATCGCGTCTTTCTCTCTCTCGTAGTAATGCATTCCACATATTATTATTTATATCATTATCTGTTGACGACGGGGCGACCCAAAGACCAAAAGCTGGGTCGCGAACTGTACTTTGAAGAACCCTGCTCTAGTCCACCAGAAACTACTATAGGAACTCTTAAGGACCCCCCCCCGAAAAAAAAAAAAAAAAAAAAAAAACTAGGAACTCTGAGGAAGAAAGAAAAAAAAAAAAAAAAAAAAAAAAAAAAAAAAAAAAAAAACATACATACATACATACAAACCCCTACATACTAATACTATACCCATATAAACTACTATACCCTACTAACTACTCCCATATCATTTCTATTCCATCTACCTTTACATTTTTGGGCTGCCATCTCTTCCGTGTATAGCTTCTAATAATGACCACCTCCTCCACATCACTATATACATCGGGTCTCCCTCTTCGTACTCTCTTCCTTCTAAGCTTGGTCCCCCTTGCCGACGGTTTATATCTGCCTTGGGGTCGAATGTCAGGCCTCCTATATTTCACCCGGGAATAGGTTCGTAATACTCGGGGGTTAAAATAAAGAGTGGAGGCGTCACTCTCCGCGGCGGCCCTTCCCTGCTCCTCATTATGCAGAGAGACTGTGTGGTGAGTGGCCTCTTGTAGGGAGTGACTGGCCCTGGCCAAAGAGGATCTCACACACTGTACCTCATTGGTCCGGGGCTTCTTGTTAGGGGGGGTGGCGGGGTGCGTCTCATCGTCAGAGTCCATGTCCAGGAAATCCAGGAAATCCAGAGGTCCTTCTGGGTGACAATAGTTAGTTTACATAAGAACATAAGCTCAATATCAAATACAAAACGACATTGATAAGATGGAACACTCACTGGTCTAAAACAAGGGTGCTAAATTGCATGGGAAACTTGGCTACACAAGAATGTTTTAAAGTAATCGTCCACAAATCTCAGAGCACACGCCAGTCCCTTGTTAAACCCCTTCACGCCCAGATCTTTCCTTGGCTATATAAAATGGTCTGTTGTTAGCCATAAAATAACGAAGTCACAGAATATACCACAGTAGTTAATGGACAAGGCTACTAAACAGGTCATAGCTATAAAATATTGCTTATAGTCACTACAAATCGTCTAATGGTACCCAAATTACAATGGAAATGACGTTCTGGGCCTCAAGGGGTACACAGTAAGAAAAAGATCTGACCACCACACACTATGGACAGTAATGCAGGCAGGCAATAGCATCTGGGTAGATCAGCAGTGAACATGCAACATTTATTGGTAGGGAATAATGTTTCAACCGAGATGTTCCAGCATTACGTGAGATAGATGTTATAAAACACCCGTGGTGGGCGCCGTTAATCAAAAACTTCACTTCGCTACCGTTAATCCGCTAATTCTTTAAAAATGTTACGGAAGTTATCGATAAACCGTTAACGTTAATTTTTATTCTAGAAAAAAAAAGAAAAAAAAATCAGGTTTTGCTCTGAAACCACCTAAAAACACCTTTGTAAAGTGCCAAAACTATAAAATCAGCCTTCATGGGTGTTTGTAAGGACTTTCGAACCCAAAAATTATAGTTTGTTTTTGCTTTAGTTAAAAAAAAAGGCAATTTTATAGTTTTAACTTAAAAAAACCTAAAAAAGGCTGATTTCATAGTTTTGGCCCTGTTTTAGGTTTTTGAAAGGCTTTTACAGCCAGAAAAGGGTGACAAAAACTTCAATGAAACACAATATTAGTATTAAACTAAAAAAAAATATTGATAAAGTGGCCGCAAGAAATAAAAAAAAAAATGAAAAACACGACATAGACATCATTACTTTGTGCTGTTGTTGTCGTTCTGCATTGTGTTCCCGAGATGCATGTTGCCCTGCATGAACAGTAGCATGGCAAAGTTTTCATCAGACAGGGGTGATCTCTTGGCCCTCAAGATGTCCTGGCCCATAGAGAACAAACGCTCCACTGCACCACTGGAGGGGATGGCTAGGTGGAACACTGTACCACTGGAGGGGATGGCTAGGTGGAACACTGTACCACTGGAGGGGATGGCTAGGTGGAACACTGTACCACTGGAGGGGAGGGCTAGGTGGAACACTGTACCACTGGAGGGGATGGCTAGGTGGAACACTGCACCACTGGAGGGGATGGCTAGGTGGAACACTGTACCACTGGAGGGGAGGGCTAGGTGGAACACTGTACCACTGGAGGGGATGGCTAGGTGGAACACTGTACCACTGGAGGGGATGGCTAGGTGGAACACTGTACCATTGGAGGGGAGGGCTAGCTGGAACACTGTACCACTGGAGGGGAGGGCTAGGTGGAACACTGTACCACTGGAGGGGAGGGCTAGGTGGAACACTGCACCACTGGAGGGGAGGGCTAGGTGGAACACTGTACCACTGGAGGGGAGGGCTAGGTGGAACACTGCACCACTGGAGGGGAGGGCTAGGTGGAACACTGCACCACTGGAGGGGAGGGCTAGGTGGAACACTGCACCACTGGAGGGGATGGCTAGGTGGAACACTGCACCACTGGAGGGGATGGCTAGGTGGAACACTGCACCACTGGAGGGGATGGCTAGGTGGAACACTGCACCACTGGAGGGGATGGCTAGGTGGAACACTGCACCACTGGAGGGGATGGCTAGGTGGAACACTGCACCACTGGAGGGGATGGCTAGGTGGAACACTGCACCACTGGAGGGGATGGCTAGGTGGAACACTGCACCACTGGAGGGGAGGGCTAGGTGGAACACATGCACCACTGGAGGGGATGGCTAGGTGGAACACTGCACCACTGGAGGGGATGGCTAGGTGGAACACTGCACCACTGGAGGGGATGGCTAGGTGGAACACTGCACCACTGGAGGGGAGGGCTAGGTGGAACACTGCACCACTGGAGGGGAGGGCTAGGTGGAACACTGCACCACTGGAGGGGATGGCTAGGTGGAACACTGCACCACTGGAGGGGATGGCTAGGTGGAACACTGCACCACTGGAGGGAGGGATAGGTGGAACACTGCACCACTGGAGGGGATGGCTAGGTGGAACACTGCACCACTGGAGGGGAGGGATAGGTGGAACACTGCACCACTGGAGGGGAGGGCTAGGTGGAACACTGCACCACTGGAGGGGATGGCTAGGTGGAACACTGCACCACTGGAGGGGATGGCTAGGTGGAACACTGCACCACTGGAGGGGATGGCTAGGTGGAACACTGCACCACTGGAGGGGAGGGATAGGTGGAACACTGCACCACTGAGGGGAGGGATAGGTGGAACACTGCACCACTGGAGGGGATGGCTAGGTGGAACACTGCACCACTGGAGGGGAGGGATAGGTGGAACACTGCACCACTGGAGGGAGGGCTGGGTGGAACACTGCACCACTGAGGGGAGGGCTAGGTGGAACACTGCACCACTGGAGGGGAGGGATAGGTGGAACACTGCACCACTGGAGGGGAGGGATAGGTGGAAACACTGCACCACTGGAGGGGAGGGATAGGTGGAACACTGCACCACTGGAGGGGATGGCTAGGTGGAACACTGCACCACTGGAGGGGATGGCTAGGTGGAACACTGCACCACTGGAGGGGAGGGATAGGTGGAACACTGCACCACTGGAGGGGAGGGCTGGGTGGAACACTGCACCACTGGAGGGGAGGGCTAGGTGGAACACTGCACCACTGGAGGGGAGGGCTAGGTGGAACACTGCACCACTGGAGGGGATGGCTAGGTGGAACACTGCACCACTGGAGGGGATGGCTAGGTGGAACACTGCACCACTGGAGGGGAGGGATAGGTGGAACACTGCACCACTGGAGGGGATGGCTAGGTGGAACACTGCACCACTGGAGGGGATGGCTAGGTGGAACACTGCACCACTGGAGGGGATGGCTAGGTGGAACACTGCACCACTAGAGGGGATGGCTAGGTGGAACTTGACGAACAAGTTTTGGGTTAGCGGACTTGAGTTAAGGGAAGTTAAATGTAACGGAAGTTAATAAGTCCGGTAATGATTTCCAAAGTTAACTTAAAAGTTAAATCGTTAACGAAAATGTTACCTTCGTTAATTAACGATTAACGGTTTGGTGCCCACCTTTGTAAAATACTATGTACATATTGTATAAGTCTTCAATGAGTGTGCCTAGTTCATGCCATCGTGCTATGTAGTAATGGAGCCTGGTTATACAAAGACATAATACAGTGTGTGTGTGTGTATGTATTCATCTAGTTGTATTTTACATGGCCTGAGCAATGCTCGTGTGGCCCCGTCTCCATAGCAACATTTTTATCATTCATCCTTAGTGGTTAGTGTAGGCCGAGGCCAGCACCCCGGGAGGGAGGTCACATAACCCCGGCTGACACCCGGTACCCATTCACTGCTGGGTGGACAGGGGCTCGGGTTTTAAGGAAACAGCCCATCTGTTTCCGCTCCGCCCGGGGATCGAACCCGGGACTTCTCGGTTGTGAACCCAGCGTGCTAACCACTACACTACGGAGTACCCAATGTGTGTGTGTGTGTGTGTGTGTGTGTGTGTGTGTGTGTGTGTGTGTGTGTGTGTGTGTGGTGTATGTATGTGTGTATTTCAATGTGTACAAGTCTATTACAATAATACATGTCTTTATTTTTGTTATAGGTATATTTACAAGCTCGTGTGGAATGAGTGGAACAGGAACTACCACGTGTAGGTTTGGCGGCCTCTTGTAGCTTCCTTATTTTCTTATGTTCTTATGTGTTAAGCCCCTTTCACACAGTCACGGTTCGAGCCGCGGCACAGGACGGCCAGGAAATCGGCGTGTACCGTGTTATTTTTGGCCACGGTTCACTCGTGGTACGGTGGTGTTACGTTTCTTGTACGGTTGATTACGGCCGAGTTACGGCTATGCACGACAGACCTACGGTACATTACGGTGTCGCACGGTGGTGACCTACGACGATGTGCGGTGGTGATACGGAAATGTGCGGCAGCTGTACGGTAATGCACGGCGGTTGTACGGCAGTTACGGTGTCCGACGAAGGTGGGTGTGGCATACAGGTGCATATAGGGACGAGCAGGGATGCCAGGTTTGGCCTTAAAAGTCCAATCTGGCCTTTTTCAGAGAAGGTTGGCATCTCCTTTTTTTTTTTTTCCTTTTGGCCAATCTCAATGTGATCTTTTTCGGCACTTTTTTGTATAGTCGCCAGTCACTCGCCACTGCACTAATGTCGCCAGGCACAATATATTACGAATTTTAGCATCACTACCGACTTGGGTCAAAATTCTAGCGTTTGCCCGTACTCTCCCACGATTACAGGAAGTTTCGACGGAATGCACTTTCGACGGTAGAAAATGGAGGTTTCGACGGAATGCACTTTCGACGGTAGAAAATGGAGGTTTCGACGGAATGCACTTTCGACGGTAGAAAATGGAGGTTTCGACGGAATGCACTTTCGACGGTAGAAAATGGAGGTTACGACGGAATGCACTTTCGACGGTAGAAAATGGAGGTTTCGACGGAATGCACTTTCGACGGTAGAAAATGGAGGTTACGACGGTACCGTGGAACTTCGTCAAAACTTCCAGTAGTATGTCTATCATAGAGTAAAGCCTAAAGATATTTTGTCATTGAGAGGATTAATATATAATACAAAGTTACTAGATCATTGCCCACCAAAATTAAAGTGACAAGCCTCTACAGCCTAGATCTAGCCTATATCTTCCTAGTTTCCCAGCCTAACATGGTAACACCTATCAAACTTAGCTTCCCTAGCATTAATTATGAGGAGATTGAAGTTATTAAAATTACTCACTCGAGAGACGCAGAGTAAGGGGCGATCTGATAGAAGTTTTTAAGTGGATAAAGGGATTTAATAAAGGAGAGGTAGGAAAAGTTCTTACGGCTTTTAACCAGGGTAGAACAATTAATTTGATTAAAAATTAAGGCCTCTTGATTAAAAGAAATTTATTATATATATAAATATACAAAGAAGTGGTAAATTTCTAGTGTTTGGCCATACTCTTCCCCTTCCCCCAAACAAGCTTGGGGACCTGTGGGAATGCAGGGTTTTCAGGTGGGGAGCAAATACTCTTCCCCTTCCCCCAAACAAGCTTGGGGACCTGTGGGAATGCAGGGTTTTCAGGTGGGGAGCAAATACTCTTCCCCTTCCCCCAAACAAGCTTGGGGACCTGTGGGAATGCAGGGTTTTCAGGTGGGGAGCAAATACTCTTCCCCTTCCCCCAAACAAGCTTGGGGAACCTGTGGGAATGCAGGGTTTTCAGGTGGGGAGCAAATACTCTTCCCCTTCCCCCAAACAAGCTTGGGACCTGTGGGAATGCAGGTTTTCAGGTGGGGAGCAAATACTCTTCCCCTTCCCCCAAACAAGCTTGGGGACCTGTGGGAATGCAGGGTTTTCAGGTGGGGAGCAAATACTCTTCCCCTTCCCCCAAACAAGCTTGGGGACCTGTGGGAATGCAGGGTTTTCAGGTGGGGAGCAAATACTCTTCCCCTTCCCCCAAACAAGCTTGGGGACCTGTGGGAATGCAGGGTTTTCAGGTGGGGAGCAAATACTCTTCCCCTTCCCCAAACAAGCTTGGGGACCTGTGGGAATGCAGGGTTTTCAGGTGGGGAGCAAATACTCTTCCCCTTCCCCCAAACAAGCTTGGGGACCTGTGGGAATGCAGGGTTTTCAGGTGGGGAGCAAATACTCTTCCCCTTCCCCCAAACAAGCTTGGGGACCTGTGGGAATGCAGGGTTTTCAGGTGGGGAGCAAATACTCTTCCCCTTCCCCCAAACAAGCTTGGGGACCTGTGGGAATGCAGGGTTTTCAGGTGGGGAGCAAATACTCTTCCCCTTCCCCCAAACAAGCTTGGGGACCTGTGGGAATGCAGGGTTTTCAGGTGGGGAGCAAATACTCTTCCCCTTCCCCCAAACAAGCTTGGGGACCTGTGGGAATGCAGGGTTTTCAGGTGGGGAGCAAATACTCTTCCCCTTCCCCCAAACAAGCTTGGGGACCTGTGGGAATGCAGGGTTTTCAGGTGGGGAGCAAATACTCTTCCCTTCCCCCAAACAAGCTTGGGGACCTGTGGGAATGCAGGGTTTTCAGGTGGGGAGCAAATACTCTTCCCCTTCCCCCAAACAAGCTTGGGGACCTGTGGGAATGCAGGGTTTTCAGGTGGGGAGCAAATACTCTTCCCCTTCCCCAAACAAGCTTGGGGACCTGTGGGAATGCAGGGTTTTCAGGTGGGGAGCAAATACTCTTCCCCTTCCCCCAAACAAGCTTGGGGACCTGTGGGAATGCAGGGTTTTCAGGTGGGGAGCAAATACTCTTCCCCTTCCCCAACAAGCTTGGGGACCTGTGGGAATGCAGGGTTTTCAGGTGGGGTGCAAATACTCTTCCCCTTCCCCCAAACAAGCTTGGGGACCTGTGGGAATGCAGGGTTTTCAGGTGGGGAGCAAATACTCTTCCCCTTCCCCAAACAAGCTTGGGGACCTGTGGGAATGCAGGGTTTTCAGGTGGGGAGCAAATACTCTTCCCCTTCCCCAAACAAGCTTGGGGACCTGTGGGAATGCAGGGTTTTCAGGTGGGGAGCAAATACTCTTCCCCTTCCCCCAAACAAGCTTGGGGACCTGTGGGAATGCAGGGTTTTCAGGTGGGGAGCAAATACTCTTCCCCTTCCCCCAAACAAGCTTGGGGACCTGTGGGAATGCAGGGTTTTCAGGTGGGGTGCAAATACTCTTCCCTTCCCCCAAACAAGCTTGGGGACCTTGGGAATGCAGGGTTTTCAGGTGGGGTGCAAATACTCTTCCCCTTCCCCCAAACAAGCTTGGGACCTGTGGGAATGCAGGGTTTTCAGGTGGGGTGCAAATACTCTTCCCCTTCCCCCAAACAAGCTTGGGGACCTGTGGGAATGCAGGGTTTTCAGGTGGGGAGCAAATAATGCGTCGGAAACACCTATTTTTGGAATTATGTAAAAGAGCCAAATACCCTAGATCTAGAGTACTCTTCCTAGATCTAAGAAAATCTAACCTAACCTCCTTGCGCGGGGGCTCCCTTCACCTCGACCTCCCAGTAATCTAACCTAGCCTAGCGGGGGGCTCTGCCTCCCTCGACCCCTGTCAATCTAACCTAACCTCTTAGCAATAATCCCCCGATAATATATCTAACCTAACCTTCTAACGGGGGGGCTCCAACCCTCTAGACTCCCCGGTAACCTTACTCTACCCTTACCCTAAGTGGGAGGGGTGGGGGAGGGGGCTCCAACCCTCTAGACTCCCCGGTAACCTTACTCTACCCTTACCCTAAGTGGGAGGGGTGGGGCAGGGGGCTCCAACCCTCCAGACTCCCCGGTAACCTTACTCTACCCTTACCCTAAGTGGGAGGGGGGGGGGGGGGGGGGGGGGGGGGGGGGGGCCTCGACACTCCGGTTATCATTCTGTTGGTGAGGATCGTCAGGTTCACACGTCTCTGGACTTGGAAGAAATGCAATCTATTTTCCCAAGATCTCGGGAACTTTGACCGTTTATTCCTTTTCTTCTTCTTTTTTTTACATCTATGCCCAAAGTGCCTGCAGGCCGTGAGCTCGAGGGGTGGGATGGCAGGCCCTGGAGGCTCACTTGAGGGCTGTGATGGTTGGTCCTCGCCCGTGGTGGCGCAGGCAGGATTTTTATAGTGACGCCTGTGATTAGAGGCTCATGCCGCCCCCCTGTGTCCTCCGTTGCACTCGCAGTCGAAGGCAGAGTTAATGGGCGGCATGTGGGTGTTCTTAGGCCACTCCACGGTGCAGAAATATTTTAAAGTGGATTTATGGGTCTCACTCGGGTTCGAACTCGGGTCTTCGAGAACGCCACTCTGTTATCGCCTCCCCTACAACCCTATATGCATCATTCTGTGAGTATCGGCAGGTTCACACGTCTCTGGACTCAGAAGAAATCCAATGAATTTTCCCTAGATCTTAGGAAATTTTTCAACACCCATAACTCAAAAACTATGTGGTTGCGACGCATATTTTGTACCCCAGCCAAATATCTCGCATTAGCCCAGGTCCCCACACTTGATTTGGGGGAGAGGGGAGAGTATGGGCAAACACTAGAATAATACCACAAGTATTAACTAAATAAATAAATAAGAACAAAAATTTTAGTATGTGGAGGTCCCGGCTGCGAATTTTTTTTTCCCTTAACGAGTTTGCAAAGGTTGGCGGCCCTCTGTGCATGGCTGTTGTTCCGCAGCCAACCACAGGAATTTCTTGAAAATAACCTCTTGTGATTCACACATAAAGTTACCATTGTGAAAGTAAACCTGAACCTAACCTAACCTAACCTTACCCGAAAGTTTGCGAACCTGTTTGGGCCCCCCCCCCCCCTGGCCAGGCCCGTTTGGCAGTTTTCCCCACTTTGTGGAGGCCCCTGGGCAGCTGCCCACTTTGCCCACTCCTAAATCTGGCCCTGCCTCAGTTTGTGGGGAAACCAGTGTTAAAGTTTTAGGTGTTAAATGTTAAATATTGTTTACAAATACGTATTTTCATTTATATCAACAATATGTTAAATTGCACATGATGAAAGATCTAAAATATTATGAAGGGATTGAATGAGAGGGTTCCACGGCAATGACTTGGAAGGTTCAACGATGCACTGAGTTGGAGGTTTCCACGGTGTCGTCGAAAATGCATTCCGTCGAACTTTCCTGTCACCCTCTCCCACTTCCCCCAAACAAGTGTGGGGACTTGTGGCAATGCGAGGTTTTCGGGTGGGGAACAAATGATGCGTCGGAAACACGTCATTTAAGTTGTGTAGGGGGGTAAAATTCCCTACGTCTAGGGTAATTTATTCATATCTAGAGAAATTTGCCTAACCAAAATTAACCTAACCTAACCTAGCGGGGGGCTTGACCCACCGATAACCTAACCTAACCTCCTAGCGGGGGGTTGGGGGGGTTCTCGACACTTGGGTCATCATTCTGTGAGGGTCGTCAGGTTCACACGTCTCTGGACTCAGAAGAAATCCAATGAATTTTCTCTAAATCTAGGGAATTTTTTCAACACCCCTAACTCAAAAACTATGTGGTTGCGACGCATATTTTGTACCCCAGCCAAATATCCCGCATTCCCCCAGGTCCCCAAGCTTGTTTTGTGGGAGAGGGGGAGTATGGGCAAACACTACCGTAGATAACAGTAAAGTCGCCACCTGCAGTAATGTCGCCAGGCGCCAAATATTACGAATGATAGCCTCACTACTGCTGTGTCTGTGCCACTGAAGATGATACACAGTAGTTTATATCATGACTATAATCTACACTGTTTCAGCGTTGTTTTATGCTTTGTAGCTGCAAGTATAGAGTTTCAAATTTCACTACGCATTTTTTTTTCGGGCGACGACGACAGCGGTACGACACTCAGTAAATAAACACTAGATGGCGACTCTACTGTTGGTAGCCCCTTTGTAGATATTTTGTAATTTGTTCATTTATAGCCATAATGTGACACAGTTGAAAACACAAAATGACACAGTCTCCAGATAACCCCTTCTAACTGTCCTGAAATCATGGATGTACCAATGTAACTATTAACGCCACCACACGTCTGTAAACAGTAAAAAAAGTTGTCCTGGCGACTTTACTGTTATCTACGGTAGAATAATAGCCAGACTTGTATGTGTCACTGAAGAGACATGCACAGTAGTTTATATTATGCACATAACACTACATGTCTTCAGTGGCACATACAAGTCTGTAGTGATGCTATAATTCGTAATACGTATATTGTGCCTGGCGACATTAGTGCAGTGGCAAGTGACTGGCGACTATAGTTTATCTACGGTAGCGATATTACTATATATATGGAGTAATTTCGCCCACAGCATGGAGTCATTTCGCCCACACTATGGAGTCATTTCACCCACACTATGGAGTCATTTTCGCCACTATGGAGTCATTTCGCCCAATGTTACTGGTGGTTCATTACCTCACTAGTTAACAGCTCAGTGGACGTGACATGGAACGTGGGCGAATTGACTTCAGTGGGCGTTTACCTTTCTTAGGAATTCTGTTTATGGCTCGTTGTAATTTTTCGTATCACCTCCGCCGTTATTCACCTCTTTCAGGAGTCGTAGGAGTCCTGAGAGAGGGACAAGGCCGGTAAAATCTTGGTAGGTCGGCCATGTTGCTTCATACAGATCACGTCAACACCTTGTGACAATTTTTGGCGGGACCGTCCCAGTGAGCTAGGATTTTATACGTCAGTCTCTGATATCCAGCTGCCAGCCTGTTGCAGATCTATAATCGGCATTGAATAAGTAACCATACAAGAATGAATTTTATTTTAAGGACTACAACGTCAAGAATCACAGCTGTTTTATATATATGTGCCTTGCAGGTGACGTCACAGCCCTCGTTGTGGCGGCGACAGGCGCGGGAAATGCGACCAACAAACTTAACCTAAATAACTCTACAAAACCTAACACAAACCTATCCTAAACCTAACCTAACCTAAACCAGACCTAAACATAACTTAGATATAACTTAACCTAAACCTAAAAACTATGTTTGTCGATCTGAGGGGCGATTTGATAGAAGTTTTTTTTAAGTGGTTAAAGGGATATTATAAAGGCGATATAGGAAAAGTTCTTACGGCTAGTAACCAGGGTAGAACACGCAGTAACGTACTCAAGCTGGAAAAGTGTAGACATAGAAAGGAAATAGGGAAAAAATGGTTCATAAGTAGGGTGGTAAATGACTGGAATGGACTCAGTCGTCAGGTGGTCAATGCGGAGTCAATAGGGAGTTTTAAAAGGAGGCTACACAATTTAATGTATGGGGATGAAAGGCAGATGTAGGCTATAGTGTTAAGTAACAGGAACTACCAAGTGTATAGGTCTCACGGCCTCTTGTAGCTTCCTAATGTTTTCTTCCCTCAGATCGCCACATATAGTTTTTTAGGTTTAATTTAAGTTATATTTAAGTTATGTTTCTGTTTCTTTAAGTTATGTTTAGGTCTGGTTTAGGTTAAGTTAGGTTTAGGATAGGTTTGTGTTAGGTTTTGTAGAGTAATTTAGGTTAAATAAGCGTCCACGGACGATTTACGAGGTGGGCCGATTTCCTGCACGACACCGCCCCTGTTTGCTACTAGCTTATGGTCATTTTTCCCTATTAAATATATGTTTAGTAGTATAAAAGGTATACTGTTATCTTCGGAAATGCTTGTTCTATAATGTTATCAAATAAAAAAACCGTAAAACACACTAAAGAAATGCCATTATGAGACTCAAGAATGACGGCTTTGAAGTATGAAAAGCCTATTTTTGGGTCCACGACATAGCTAGCTAGTGTTTACATCTGAAGTAGGATCTCAAACCGCCCTTAACATTTATATATAAGAATAACCCAAACTATGCCTAGCGCTAAGACAATATTATAGGCAGATACTAGAAACTTAGTTACATGTAAATTGACGTCTGCTAAGGCTATCTATCTAAGGAAACACAAGATATTAGCGTGTTTAGAAGCTTAGATACCGGCGTCATCATCATCATCATCGTCAGCACATTTTCCCTTCAATCAGATAATCAGTCAGATTTAAAAGTTTATTATAATACTATTGGTCCTATACAGAGACTCACGATGCATTATAGATTAATTTGAATGATGTACCCTAGATAACACTAGTCGCCAGTCACTCGCCACTGCACTAATGTCGCCAGGCACAATATGTTACGAATTTTAGCATCACTACAGCCTTGTATGTGCCACTGAAGAGACATGCACAGTAGTTTATATTATAGTGTTATCTACGGTAGTGATGCTTTAGTGGTAAAATGCGTAATATATTGTGCCTGGCGACATTCGTGCAGTGGCGAGTGACTGGCGACTAGTGTTATCTACGGTAGAGATGCTTTAGTGGTGAAATTAATAATATATTGTGCCTGGCGACATTAGTGCAGTGGCGAGTGACTGGCGACTATAGTGTTATCTACGGTAACATAAAACAGAGGAGAGTGGGCGGCTGTGTCAGACCAGTTTTTCCAGATTCAGAGAAATTTACTTCAGGGATAATTGACTATATTTAGGGGAACCAAGGGACAAATGAGGGAAAAAATGCATTGAGTATATAGTAAAAAGGTATATGTGTGTGTGTGTGTGTGTGTGTGTGTGTGACAGGAGAATATAAGGTTTGTAATAATTATATGTGGTTAATCTGGCAACTGTTTTCAGGATGTAAACAAAGCGGCGAGTCATACGAAGAAGAAGAGGAAGTGAGGAGTGAAACAGTGGCACAGCGCGTTATTTACCTGGCCTTCTTCAGTCCTTTCTGCAGGGTGAGAGTGTGAGTGAGTGAGAGTGTGTGTGTGAGGGAGTGTGGGTGTGTGTGTGTGAGAGAGATAGATAGATAGAGAGAGAGAGAAAGGGGTGTGTGCTGTGTATGGGAGCAAGTTTATATCACTTGTTTCAACCACCCCCCACATCTCCCCAGACCGCCCCCACCCCCCACCCCACACACAGATCCCCCCTCACACACACACACACTCACATATAGGCGCCCCCCCTCTAATATACTGGCATAGGCCTAAACACGGGGTAGGCCTGGTTCCTGGGACACTAACAGACATACATTACCTACATAACACCAAATCATAGACGTCAGAACTCATCTTTCCTCCCTCTCTACAGCCATCACAGCCAATATTTCACCTATTTGAGTGTATTTTCGGGTTTGTGCATCGACATTCTCCCTATTTACCTTTGCTCAGCCTTGCATACAGCCAGTAATGCCGTGTTATAAGGCTATTAATGCTCCCATAGCCATGAACAACCCCCGCGGCCCCAACCTGTAAACATGCTGTGACGTCACAGGCGGCGGGTTGCCGGCAGCCCAGCTCCCTATCCCTTACTATAGCTATGTGGGAAAAAATTTCAAAATTGTTAAATGCTATTGCAAGAGGTATCAGTGAAAAGGTCTTGAAACAAACTTTCCAATGACACCAAGATAACCCTCCTAGGACCTAAAATAAGAAAGTTACATCAAATAGAAGTTCGCCTTTTGGGCATATTTTTGTCTTATAAAACAATAGGATTATTGTGACCGATAAAAATTTGGCATAATGAACACTCAGCCAAGAACACTCAGGTTAGGTTAGGTTTCATTAAAACATATAAGGTTAGGTTTGGTTTCATTTTTTTTTTTTCATTTTTTTTTTTCGTTTTTTTTTTTTTTTTTTTTTTTTTTTTGGTTTGCGCAAAATAAAACTAGCACCATTAGAACAAGCACCTATTGTAGGCCAAGAAAAAGTAGTTGGTGTCTCTGAAAACGAACGTGAAACTCTCCTCCATAATTACCAAACAAACAAACAGAACGAACGAACAACGAAATTAAAAACAGTGCATTGACATCGATTACAGATAGCCTGATAAAATTGTTGCTACTCGATAAAAACTTATCAAATTCGACATATAGACGGACAAATAACTAAAGAAACTTATTTTATTAGTTTTAAGATTAATTTCACTCGCCTTCAGCAAAATTGACGAGCGTTTTGGCGACCTGTCACGAAACACATCTCCATTTCCGCGGAATATACGTGATTTCAGAAATGTTCCGAGAATTTTCGAGAATTGTTTCTGCAACGAGTTGAGGGGTCAATGTGTGTACTACGTCATCAAATCATGTGTAAGCTCGTGCAATCACAGGAAAACACACAAAAAACTGATTTCTTAGGGGGTTCACAACACAACTTTTGCGCTAAATTTTGCCAATTTCGATGAAAAGAAAACGGGGCCGAGCTGAAATGTTGACAAAGTTGTCAAGCGTGAAATCGGAGAATATGCACATACCTACTTACTAAACCAAAACACATCAAATACATAATATAATGATTAAATCAACACGGATATAGTAAAATATAGTTAAATAGGACACAATAAGCCTAAAAAACCAATGAAATAACTAGGAATTAATGAAATATTGGGTATCAAAATATGCCCGAAAAAAACGCAAATTTACCACAACACAGATCGACTTTTTAATAAAGGTTCTATAATTCGTGATAAAATATGGGTAAATACTGTATGATTTGTGTATCTAATAAACAGTAACAGATCCTAGTTCAGTGTTTAAACCATGGAGCAATAAATATTTTGTTTTTTCGATAATTTGACACTTTCAACCTCTGAGTCGGATATATTCCTCCAGTAAACACGCGTAAAACACGTCACCTAGGCACACACAGACGCACTGCGGCTGTAGGCATAGCAAATCACACACAAATAACCTCACAGCTCATTCAGAAGGAGAAACAAGGATGACGTAAAATTTTAAATAGATATCCCTTAAAATAAAAAAACTAAATACAGCCACCAAGCTCGTGATTTATACATAAAACGATGCGGAAATATTGAAATATATTAAAATACACAAAAATCCCCCTATTTGAAGTGTAAAAAAAGAATTATCAACAAAATACGCTAAAATCAACGGGATTACTAAAGGATTGCATCACATTTCTTTTGCGTAGGCCTTAAATATCGGAGACTTTTATATGAAAAGTCTTAAAAAGAGCTGGTGTTTTGAACAAGGTAATGCAATCCTATATCAGTGCACGAATAAAAAAGCGAATATTCGTTATAAATACGTAATCGGTACCTCGTAACCTCAGAATTCCCACGAGCCAATCAGCGGCCTGGCTACTCTGTCAGCCAATCAGCGTTCAGGACCCAGCTGGGCGGCCGTGTTTACTTCTTATCCAGGATATACAGACGCATTTAAGAGTAAATCAGGTGAGATTTACCCTTAAATAACCTATTTATGGCATATTAGTGATGATAAGAGTATTGTGAAGTGATAAATATAGGTTGAACGATAATATATTGCCGAAAATAGGCTGTGATGGCTGCCGAGAGGGATGAAGGAATTATTTTTTACGCCTATGATTTAGTGTTATGTAGGTTCTGTATGTCTGTTAGTGTCCCAGGAACAAGGCCTACCCCGTGTTTAGGCCTATGCCAGCCTATTTTAGCTCTATGCCAGTATATTAGAGGGGAGGGGGGCGCCTATATGTGAGTGTGTGTGTGGGGGGCGTCTGTGTTAACTTGTTTCCGTGTAGAGGGTCGACTCCCTCACAGTCGTGGTGCTCCACCGCTGCATCCGAACCCAGCGTCCCTGTGTTGCAGGTTCCCCTGGTCCGATATTGAGTTAGTGTCTGCCCTGCTCACAGACGTATATCCAGGCACGGGAGGTTCATCCCGGATTGTTTGTAGGTGGTTGTCTAAATGATGTTTGAATTTTTCCCCTGAGCATTCCGTGAGGTTCCTTAATTTTCCTGGCAGGTTGTTAAATAGTTTTGGCCCAATATGAGGCAAGACTGGTTGCTAGGAGGGTCTTGATCCTGGCTGGTGCGTCTGATGGTAGTGTTCTCCTTGCCTTGCGACCAGTTCTTGGGTTGATATGCTGGGCTGACAGGTCACTGATGGCAGTAGGGTTGGGCACAAGGTTCTCCAGGATCTTCCAGGTATATAATATCGGGTATCTCTCCCTCCGCCTCTGTTGTGAGTCAAGGCCCAACTTTTGTAATCTTTCCCAATAATTGAGGTTTGTCATTCCCTCCACTTGTCTGGTGTAAGACCTTTGAACTGATTCGAGGGCTTGTATTGTATTGATGGGCTTCGGGCCCGGGGATTGGGGCCTGACGCTCGGGGGACGACCTCCTGGTTACTCCCTTGGCTCTCGGGCCCCTGTCCTCGGTCTGACTCATTTTGCCTGGCCTTTCCTGTCTCTCCTTTTTCCCCTCCTTCCCTCTATCTCTCCTCTTGTGCCTCCTCCTATCCCCCTTTCCTCCTAAGGTGTGAGAGCCGTGCTGATGGGATAGGAGGCTGGCTTCGGGACAGTCATGAACGGCCTCAGGGGGCCACGGGCACGGTATACCCTTATAATTTAGCTCTTTCCCTTCATGGGGGTCTTGAGGGGATGACTGTTTATTTCCCCCACTTAACGCCAGGCTCCCCGTGGCCAATGATGATAATCCAACCCTTATAGAGGCTTCAGGGCCGCCCCGGTACCAAATGACCCTGATGATCCCCCTGGTTTACCGACCCCTGCTCCTCTTTTGACTACGTCCCTTTATACTGCTATGCCTGTACCCCAAACTCAACCCTCAGAGTCACCTAGTGGTCCCGAGCCCCCTAGCCAGAGCCAGAACCCATCCTCACCACCAGACCACCACACTCCAGCCACAACTTTATCCTCTTCTTCCTCCTGCATCGCTACCCTTGCATCCTACATCCCTCCTCTCTCCGGGAGAACTAAAGTCCGCACGGCGCCTCTTCCTCACGCCCACGCACACAACTTCTCACCCTCACCCTTCTCTTAGCACTTTTTTTGAGTCCTGCCAAATGGGATCGTTTCCTCATGGTCCCCAGCGATGCCCCTCACTCTGCTTGCACCCTCAGTTTCCAGAAATGCCTCCAACGACAAGTTGGCAAGGTTACATTGCGTACCCGCGCCGATCGGTCCCGCCTGGTGATAGTTGACACTGAAGCCCAAGCTCATGCAATGCTCCATCTTAAAGTAATCGTGCAGACCATTTCATCATTCCTGATTTAATGCAGACAAAATATAGCCATGATGGAGTATATCAACAATAGGTTGTCACTGTTGGCATCCAGTCACACGTTTTTAAATAATCCCCATTCAAAATCTGTAAATTCCCCGTGCTCTCAAAACACAACTGTTTATCAGCAGACGACGCACCATGGGTCGGCGACGTCACAACAGGGAGCCTCCCAGCACCGCCTGATACAGATGTGCGGAGACTGAGAAAAATGTAGTACTTGGGGAATTTTGGGTGTTTCTGATATATTTTTTGTGCGATGTGGCATGTACTTGCATCCTGTGTGGGTGCAGCGTGGGGGCTGTGCCTTTACCGAGAGCTTAGCACCCATTTGCAAACTGTGGGGCGACGATATATGTGTGCAGATGTGTGCAGCGGCGGCAAGCGGCGGGGAGCGGCGGGTAGTAGCAAGGTCACCGAGATGAGAGGGCTGCAGTACCCTGGCTACTACCAGCCGCTCCCCGTCGCTCCAAGGGTCTGCACACATATATCGTCGCCGTGTGGGTTGTGAATGGGTGCTAAGCTCTCGGGAATGGCACGGCTTTCTTGCGGTGCCCATGCAGGATGCAAGTATGTGCCGTGTCGCACAAAAAATATACCAGAAGCACCCAAAACTCCCGAAGTACTACATTTTTCTCAGAGTCTCCGTGTGTCTGTGTCGGGCGGGGCTGGGAGGCTCACTCGTGTGACGTCGCCAGCAAGTTTCGCGCCACGGCTGGAATGTGGCTGTTGTTTTTCCCGCGCTTTTTACAAAAGTCATGTTTTTAGGGAAATAAGGCGTGAAAATGAATAATTTTTTGTGAATTAGGTATTTTGAATGATTATTATTCAACATAATTATGCAAAGAAAAAATGGGTCTGGACGATTACTTTAAAGACCTGGACGGCAACCCATTCTACATCACGCCCGGCATTACTCCTAACACCCATCCACCCGCAGACTTGCCCAGTCCATGACAAAGAATGGTCCAACTGCGCAAAACCTCTCCTCGACCTTTTGGAAGAGGATGATGATGCCACCGCAGTTTACTGGTACACCATCCCACCCCGGGGCCACCGAAAGTACCCTACCAACATTGCCAAAGTCACCTTCAAAAGGCAAACGCTCCCTGATAGCATTTATGTTGGCGGGGAACACTTGCCAGTTCAACCTTGCCGCCCTAATCCTCGCCAATGCCAGACATGCTGGCGTTTTGGCCACCCTGCCAAGCACTGCCGATCCTCTGCCCACTGCGCTGTTTGTGCCCAACCTGGCCATGCTGGTTCCTCGTTTCCTGCTACGTCGCCCATGTGTGCTAACTGTGGTGGTTTCCACAACGTTTTCTACAGAGGTTGTCCTATCTACCACTTCGAATCAGAAGTGACATTCATCAGATTTGAGAAGGGCTTAACTCTGAGAGAAGCCTGCCAAGAAGCTCGCCGCCTAGGCTTTTCGCCTGTCCCGTCTCCCGGCTTATTTCCAATCCCACTCTTCCGAATCCGCCTACTACAACCTCTCCTACCCTCTCTGTCCCTGTTCCTCCTCCCACTCATCCTTCCTTTGCTCACCCTGCTGCCCCCTTCCTCTCCTTAAATAACCCCTTTGCCATCCTCAACCCTGATACTCCGACCTCTACCCCTTCCTCAACGCACGCCTCGGCCTCCTCTTGTCAGACTACCTAAACGTCCTCCCCCTTCCTCCCCCCCTGGACCTCCCACTACCTCTCTCTCCTCCCCAGTTCCTCCTCACACCCCACTGTCTACATCTCCTGCTGCTAAGAAACCCTGTGTGTCCCAGGTGTCCCGTCCTGACTCTCCAGCTGAGACCATGGCAGTGATCGAAGAGTACCTCAGCCCGCCCTACTGTCACGTCTGTTCTTCCCTGACGTTTTCGTTAGAAAAAGTGCAGAGAAGGATGACCAAAATGATACAAGGGATGCGTAACTTTAGTTATGAGGGGAGATTGAAGTTATTAAAATTACACTCACTCGAGAGACGCAGAGTAAGGGGCGATCTGATAGAAGTTTTTAAGTGGATAAAGGGATTTAATAAAGGAGAGCTAGGAAAAGTTCTTACGGCTTTTAACCAGGGTAGAACAAGAAGTAACGGATTCAAGCTGGAAAAGTGCAGATTTAGAAAGGAAATAGGGAAAAACTGGTTCACAAATAGGGTGGTGAATGACTGGCATGGTCTCAGTAGACAGGTAGTTAGTGCGGAGTCATTAGGGAGCTTTAAAGGGGAGCTGGATAGGTTCATGGATGGGGATGAAAGGTGGATGTAGGTAGTGTTAGGTGACAGGAACTACCACGTGTAGGTCTCACAGCCTCGTGTAGCTTCCTTATTTTCTTATGTTCTTATGTGTGCCTGGACGAGAACTTCGCGGTCGTTTTCAGACACCGACTAATTTTGGTATTATTCTAGTGTTTGCCCATACTCCCCCTCTCCCACAAAACAAGCTTGGGGACCTGGGGGAATGCGGGATATTTGGCTGGGGTACAAAATATGCGTCGCAACCACATAGTTTGTGAGTTAGAGGTGTAAAAATTCTCTAGATCTAGGGAAAATTAATTAGATTTCTTCTGAGTCCAGAGACGTGTGAAGCTGACGATCCTCACAGAATTATGACCCAAGTGTCGAGAACCACCCCAAACCCCCGCTAGGAGGTTAGGCTAGATTTGTTTAGGTTAGGGTAGGTTATCGGCGGGTCAAGCCCCACGCTAGGTTAGGTTAAATTTGGCTAAGATTGGTTCTTTTTGTTAAGGCAAATTTCTCTAGATACAAGGAAATGACTCTAGATCTAGGGAATTTGACCCCCTACACCACTCCTACATGACGTGTTTCCCACGCATCATTTGTTCCTCACCCGAAAACCCCGCAGTCCCACAGGTCACCAAGCTTGTCTGGGGGAAGTGGGAAAGTCTGGGCAAACACCAGAAATTTATGCAATGTTTTCCTGGCCTACAATAGCTGCTTCATGTAATGGAGATTGTTTTTCTCCATCAGAAAAAACACTAAAACTTGGCCGGGAAAAATGAGTCATGGTTTCAAATAACAGGGAAGGAATTGGCTCTCTGTGTGCTGACTGTCACCACTGTTGCAGGTGCTGAGGTCACAGTCCAAGGCGGCTGCTCCGCCCGGCACTGACCCGACTCGCTCCGGCATCCCCGAGGGTTCCCGCAGGACCGGCCGTCGCGTGTGGTGCTGGAGTCTTGCTGCGGTGGAGGCTGTGGGGCCGGGCAGCAGCATGAGTGGCCAGGAGCAGCAGGATCAGTCTGCTTCAGGGGTGGGGAGGCACAGGTGTGATGGCAAGAATCACCTGGAGGCAGGCAGCTCAGGCCACAAGGCAGACAGTGAGCTGAAGTGGCAGCAGTGTGACAAAACATTCAAATACAAGAGTCTGCTTGAGAGACATTCCTTGACGCACAGTGGTGTTAAGAATTATGAATGTTTAGAGTGTGGGAAAAGATTTACTGCAAAGGGTGACCTCACCACACACACCCTGACACACAGTGGTGTTAGGAATTATGAATTTTAGAGTGTGGGAAAAGATTTACTGCAAAGGGTGACCTCACCACACACACCCTGACACACAGTGGTGTTAAGAATTATGAATGTTTAGAGTGTGGGAAAAGATTTACTGCAAAGGGTGACCTCACCACACACACCCTGACACACAGTGGTGTTAGGAATTATGAATGTTTAGAGTGTGGGAAAAGATTTACTGCAAAGGGTGACCTCACCACACACACCCTGACACACAGTGGTGTTAGGAATTATGAATGTTTAGAGTGTGGGAAAAGGTATGCTACAATGGGTTCCCACTAGGGTTGGGCGGGATTCAATTACTGGACTCGATTACCACGAATCCTTCAGGGCTAGCGGTACTGGATTACCAAGCCTGGTACTCGAGGACCGCGCTAGACGATTACTCAGGAGAATGAATGCAGGTTAGAATCTATATTTTCCGTAAAGAGCACTTACAGGGAGTCCCGAAGATACGAGCATAATGTCGGGCCATTTGCACATATGCTTAATTACCGTTCAGGTCACGGCTTGCTAGGGGTGACCTCACTGGGGTCAACCAAATCCCCCTTTGTCCAGCCCGGGAGTGGTAGGGCGCGCATTTTGAACTTGATAATTTTACTCACCCCAGTTTGAATGTCGTATCATCGGATTTTCGATCTCGTATATTGAAAATAGACCCTAATTTACACATCTCGTATCATCGGATTCTGGTATACCGAATGCTGGTGTAACGGGACCTCCCTGTACTTTGAACATTATCTTCATAAAACACGGCAAAGACACAAATGAACCAAATTAACAAAGAACAAAATATTCAAACTATACAGATTATTCCTTTTAGCTGGCGACTGTAGGCAAGGTTTTGATGCTTCCATAAGAGTATTGCTTGCTTCAAAATGTGATTGTTCCCTTGCTGTGACGTCAGAACACTGGTTATATATACTTGACGTCAGTACAGACTCGGCTGCCAAAAAGGGACCCGTGACAATTTGCTCCATAGCCCTATGCAAATATACTTTGGATATATACACATATATTTTCAATTCGGTCTTAAACTGCAATCCTTCCTCTATTCATTTGTGGACAAATTTGGATTCAAAACAGCAACGTTTTTCAAGGGCACCGTGTCAAAGGTGTGACGCGCACTCACAGTCAATAGCCGCGTATAATTGTGTCCAATAACTCAATTACAACTTTGAGTAGCTCATATATATTGTACCATGGCAGCCAAACCAGGCAGAATTGCTCCAATATATAACTACATGGAGCGCACTACATCCAATAGGGTTGTATGTTCCAATTTAATCAAACACCTGCGTATCAAACACCCGATAGAGTACGCAGAGTTGAAAGAGGACAATGACAATGATATGGCTGCCAAGTCCTTGAAGCCATCTACCGTAGATAACAGTGAAGTCGCCAGTTCTACGTTTCTTTGTTATGTACAGACGTGTGGTGGCGTTAATAGTTACATTTGTACATCCATGATTTCAGGACAGTTAGAAGGGGCTATCTGGAAAGTCTGTGTCATGTTGTGTCTTCATCTGTGTCATATTAGGGCTATAAATGAACAAATTACAAAAATAAAACCGAGTGGCGATCTCACTATACCTACTACAGTAAAGTCGCCAGCTAGTATTTTAACCCAACAGTTGAGTAGCCACTCTGGGGAATTCAGGGAAATTAGAGGTAAAGTAAAACAAGTCTCTATATAATATATTAGCTGCGGAAGATGCTTGGATATATAAAAATTCCTCTGCCGACGTGAAAATAAATTCTATTCAAGTTTGAAAGATCTGGCAAGTCTTGTGTCCTGTCGCCCGAAAGGCTACTGTTTACTGTCTGTCATCGCGCGAAGAAAAACGTGAGAAGCAAAATGCGCAACAGTTATATTTGCAGATACAAAGTATAAAACAACGCTGAAACAGGGTAGATGATACAGTCATGATATAAACTACTGTGTAACATCTTCAGTGGCACATAAAAATCAGTAGTAATGCTATAATTCGTAATATTTGGCGCCTGGCGACTTCACTGTTATCTACGGTAGCTCTACAGTACAGCAGACCTTAATTGACACAATAAATAAGGCAACACCATATAAAAACGATTCCAGTAAGAAGAGGGAGTTGGACGAGATGGTAGTCAGGATGATAGTGGAAGATTTGCAGCCACTCTCAGTCGTGGAAGACAGGCTTTAAACGATTGGTCCCTGGGGCTCAACCCTCGCTACAATCTACCTAGTCGTAGAGAAATCACCAGAACTCTCCTGCCATCCTTATACGACCATGAAGTAGAGAGATTAAAAGTAGAGCTGGAGAAAGCGAAGCACATCTCTTTAACTACTGACCTCTGGACATCGCGGCAGACAAAAGGCTTCATTACTGTGACAGCACATTTCATTTCTCCAGAATGGGTTCCTCAGTCCTCTGTCCTTGAAACTGTGTGTATGACTAATGCCTGTATTCGTAGTCACATACCATCATTGTACGTGGTCATTGTTCACTTTTTGTCTTGTCCTAATGAAATCAATATGTCATGCCAGCTCTGTTGTGATTGCAATAGGAGTACTGTAGGATTGCTCTAGTACTTTCCATGGCAGCTACAAGGTCTCTGTTGTGATTGCAATAGGAGTACTGTAGGATTGCTCTAGTACTTTCCATGGCAGCTACAAGATCTCTGTTGTGATTGCAATAGGAGTACTGTAGGATTGCTCTAGTACTTTCCATGGCAGCTACAAGATCTCTGTTGTGATTGCAATAGGAGCACTGTATGATTGCTCTAGTACTTTCCATGGCAGCTACAAGATCTCTGTTGTGATTGCAATAGGAGTACTGTAGGATTGCTCTAGTACTTTCCATGGCAGCTACAAGATCTGTTGTGATTGCAAGAGGAGCACTGTATGATTGCTCTAGTACTTTCCATGGCAGCTACAAGATCTCTGTTGTGATTGCAATAGGAGTACTGTAGGATTGCTCTAGTACTTTCCATGGCAGCTACAAGATCTCTGTTGTGATTGCAATAGGAGCACTGTATGATTGCTCTAGTACTTTCCATGGCAGCTACAAGATCTCTGTTGTGATTGCAATAGGAGTACTGTAGGATTGCTCTAGTACTTTCCATGGCAGCTACAAGATCTCTGTTGTGATTGCAATAGGAGTACTGTAGGATTGCTCTAGTACTTTCCATGGCAGCTACAAGATCTCTGTTGTGATTGCAATAGGAGCACTGTATGATTGCTCTAGTACTTTCCATGGCAGCTACAAGATCTCTGTTGTGATTGCAATAGGAGTACTGTAGGATTGCTCTAGTACTTTCCATGGCAGCTACAAGATCTCTGTTGTGATTGCAATAGGAGTACTGTAGGATTGCTCTAGTACTTTCCATGGTAGCTACAAGATCTCTGTTGTGATTGCAATAGGAGTACTGTATGATTGCTCTAGGATCCGCCAAAGTAATTGGATTCGCGAGTACTGAACTTTTTTAATCCTGCCCAGCTGTAGTTCCCACAACAGACACCCTGGCACACAGTGGTGTTAAGAATTATAAGTGTTTAGAGTGTGGGAAAAGATTTACTGAAAAGAGTGACCTCACCACACACACCCTGACACACAGTGGTGTTAAGAATTATGAATGCCTAGAGTGTGTGTAGGGGTTGTCAACTTGTTTGTTTGTTAACGAGTCAAACTCTCGTTAGTCGTTACCGCGTGGCGGTAACGACACGTTTGCCCAAGGTGGCACAGAAGCGCCCAGGCAGACAAGGACAGGTGTCAGCTGGCCTCTGTCCGGGCACCTTGTATTTCTGGGTTCGGGAAATAAACTACCACAGTTCAGCTCTGCCTCTTGTTCCACCTCTCACTCCAATATGTACTGTACCACGGCCAAGGGAGAAGGGAAGGGAAGGCAAGGTTTCTTTTCTCTACTCTGCCAAAATGTACACATCCAGTTTGGTCTTAAATGTTGTCATTGCCAAACAAGAATTTCCAATGATGTTATTATCTCCTGGCTATTGTTGTTGTGGCCTTAACCCCTTGAGGCCCAGAACGTAATTTCCATTGTAATTTAACTACCATTAGACGAATTTTAGTGACTATAAGCAATATTTTATAGCTAAGACCTGTTTAGTATCCTTGCTGACTAACTAATTTGGTATATTAAGTGACTTTTTGTAATTTCATGGCTCGACAACATACATTTTTTATAGCAAAGGAAAGATCTGGGCATGAAGGGGTTAAATCTTTTGTTCTGGTCTCATCACTAGACGCCGCACACCACAGTAGCGATGCCTCTTGTAGGGGGTAATATATAAGGGAAAATGTCCAGTTCCTCCATTGCCCTGCCCACCACCACCACCACCGCCATCGCCTCTTGGTCTAATACTATGCAAGACAGGAATGGAATGGAGTGAAGGGAACCATTTGGTGTTGATCATCTATTTCAATAACATATTTACATACCAAACAGGGACATCTTATAGTAAAAATATATTGGTCAGCATTTACCAGTGGCTACAAAAATATATTGGTCAGCATTTACCAGTGGCTACAAAAATATATTGGTCAGCATTTACCAGTGGCTACAAAAATATATTGGTCAGCATTTACCAGTGGCTACAAAAATATATTGGTCAGCATTTATCAGTGGCTACATCAATAAATTAGTCAGCATTTACAGTGGCTACAAAAATTAATTAGTCAGCATTGATCAGTGGCTACAAAAATTAATTAGTCAGCATTGATCAGTGGCTACAAAAATTAATTAGTCAGCATTGATCAGTGGCTACAAAAATTAATTGGTCAGCATTGATCAGTGGCTACAAAAATTAATTAGTCAGCATTTACCAGTGACTACAAAAATTAATTAGTCAGCATTGATCAGTGGCTACAAAAATTAATTAGTCAGCATTGATCAGTGGCTACAAAAATTAATTAGTCAGCATTTATCAGTGGCTACAAAAATAATTAGTCAGCATTTATCAGTGGCTACAAAATTAATTAGTCAGCATTGATCAGTGGCTACAAAAATTAATTAGTCAGCATTGATCAGTGGCTACAAAAATTAATTGGTCAGCATTGATCAGTGGCTACAAAAAATAATTAGTCAGCATTTACCAGTGGCTACAAAAAATAATTAGTCAGCATTTATCAGTGGCTACAAAAATAATTAGTCAGCATTGATCAGTGGCTACAAAAATAAATTGGTCAGCATTGATCAGTGGCTACAAAAATAAATTAGTCAGCATTGATCAGTGGCTACAAAAATAAATTGGTCAGCATTGATCAGTGGCTACAAAAATTAATTAGTCGGCATTTACCAGTGGCTACAAAAAATAATTAGTCAGCATTTATCAGTGGCTACAAAAATAATTAGTCAGCATTGATCAGTGGCTACAAAAATTAATTAGTCAGCATTTACCAGTGGCTACAAAAATTAATTAGTCAGCATTGATCAGTGGCTACAAAAATTAATTAGTCAGCATTTATCAGTGGCTACAAAAATAATTAGTCAGCATTTATCAGTGGCTACAAAATTAATTAGTCAGCATTGATCAGTGGCTACAAAAAATAATTAGTCAGCATTGATCAGTGGCTACAAAAATTAATTAGTCAGCATTGATCAGTGGCTACAAAAATTAATTGGTCAGCATTGATCAGTGGCTACAAAAATTAATTGGTCAGCATTTATCAGTGGCTACAAAAATAATTAGTCAGCATTGATCAGTGGCTACAAAAATAAATTGGTCAGCATTGATCAGTGGCTACAAAAATAAATTGGTCAGCATTGATCAGTGGCTACAAAAATTAATTAGTCAGCATTTATCAGTGGCTACAAAAATTAATTAGTCAGCATTGATCAGTGGCTACAAAAATAAATTGGTCAGCATTGATCAGTGGCTACAAAAATAAATTGGTCAGCATTGATCAGTGGCTACAAAAATAAATTAGTCAGCATTGATCAGTGGCTACAAAAATAATTAGGATATTACAAGTGTAAATTAAGAAATAGTTTGTTTTCTTGCTCTGATGAATACCTTGCACTGCCGCAATGCATGACACTCAAGTCTCTTTTAAACCCTCAAATAACCGTCAAAGGCCAGGCATTTTGTATAGGTGATGATAAATACATGCATTACAATCATTAACATTGCATACATGACAATGGCTTATAACGACTAACGTGTTACAGCGTTGCTTTAGACTTAGGAAACACAGACCTGTCTTTCTTGGGCCTCACCACGGATAGATCTGAACACAGGGGAGTATTAGAGAGTCGTTTTTGACACCTCATTTTGTAAGACTTGAAAAGTGTTATCGAAGTAATCATCTGTGACCCGGGTCTGGAGCCGTGAGGTCATTGGGACCCGGGTCTGGAGCATTGCCGAGAGCTTTTTTAGTTTTATTGAACTCTGGCATGGAATTGATTAGTATGCGTGTATACTGGGTGCTTTTGAAATACCTAATTTGGGTATTTTTTGAAATTTGTACCTTCATATCAGTAGCGACGATGTTAAGGCCGGGAATGACAAACAAGGGATACGCATTGTTGATACTGAATCCTAAGCAAGACACATAGAGGCACAGCTTGCAGTTGCAGTCGTTTTCATCTGTAATCTCAAGCCAGAATTGTAAGCCATGTGGTACACCAATGTGACACTTGTTGCAGAGATTATAGGGAAGTACACTGGGCTTTTTAGGATAGAGCGGATCTGCAAATACTTTGCCTGTGAGAATGCCCTCGACGGTCACAGTTGGCCATGATGATAAATTATATGCCATGTCCATTGCATAATTCACGGGTCTTTTAAGCAAATCTTTTACAAATTTGTTAGATCGTTTCACCAGGCGGGTCCCGGGAGGCAGCTTAATGAGACTGGTTATCCAAAACGTATCCAGCCCGTGGCAGGCATTATTTAGTCTTAAGAAGTGTTCAGGATCGGGCGTGTCGGGCATCCCCACCAGATCAAACGTGTCGCCAGAATCCATCAGTGGGTACAGCAAGGCATTCTCCCCGGTGAACTTGACATACCTAAACCAGATTACTCCTTCTGCTGTTACGAAACCTTCAGTACCCCGGAGATCTTTGACCTCCTTTCCATCGCTGCCTACCTTCACAATTTCTGCCGACCCAACAAAGAACTTATCGTGTGAGCAAGGAGAAGCTGGGCTAACTCTAGTATTGAGAACACCCAGAGTACTCTTAGCGGACAGACTGAGCGTGAAGGAACACCTCCCAGACCTCGATTCCCCGGAGAGCGAACGTCGAGTCTCGGGTTTTTCTAACACTACACAATCTGAATATCTCCCAACAATGTACACCTTGTCAATATCTACATCTATTCTATTTATATCATAAAACCTTTCCTTAACCACTAAGTAGTCAAATACTGCCACTGTGCATCCATATTGGTACAGAGTCATGCCTGCGACCCCCACAAGGACAAGATCCATAGTGAAGTCCCTCTGTACTATCTGTAGCACGCCGCCCTTCCCTGGCTCCACCACCCCCACCAGCACACTCGGCTCCTCCAGCTTGGTGACAGCGTACCTCCACCTCTCTGAACGGTTCTCCTGGTAGCTAGGGATCCAGGTGCCCGATGTCCAGTCTTGTGCCGAGGGTGTGGTGGACGGCCTTGTTGTCTCGTTATAAATGGCCTTTAGTTGAGCTAGTTTAAAAGGCGCCACGAAGTCCTGGAAGAAAAATATTATACGTTTGTAAAATCTACTACAATTATTTGCCATTTATGTATTATTTTTGTAGTCTGTAAATAGTATACAGCAAATAAAATAGAAAAAGTCCCACAGGATTGCTATAGTATTCCTAGGTTTTTATAAGTACTTTGACAATCGCATGGGTGGCTCAAATAGGGATTAATAATAATAATACTAATACTGATCGTTGTATTGAAGTAATGATTAATCTAGCAATGCCTAGCATATTTTTATGTCTTGTAGTAAGTTTTGTCTAATTTGTGATATTTATCTGGAAGTATCATGTTATTGTGAATTGGCTGAAATAGGGACTTCTAATCATTGTAACTGAAAACTGACTCCAGATTCGTGTTCAGCATGCCCGAAAATTGCTAGGAACAAATTTTCATGCAAATCTATTTTTCAAAAAATATTGCAAATTTTGCAAGGTTTGCCTTGATTTTTTTTTTAATCACGTTTTTTTAACAACTAAAAAACTATGGCAGATAAGTGCAACATGTATAGAGAAGTAAATATGAAGTAGATCAAGGGCTATCATTTGGGGTATAGCAAAAAAATATTGATCGGTAAATAACCAAGAATATAGCATATTCGTACATTCGTTGTGGTTTTCTGGACAGCCCTGAGGTGTAAGAAACAGTCTGCCGGCTCACCTGCATGAGGCCACACTGATGCACGGTGGCTAGGAACTCCTGCACCAGGCAGCGCGCCTCCCCCTGCCCCACCATGCACCGCTGCTCAGCCTCCTTGAGGAGGGGCGGCAGCAGGCAGGACACACCAGCACCACGTTGCCTGTACACACAGAACATCACAATACCATCACTTACCTATTAGCACTGATTGGCTTTAATCCTTAACTTCATTCCCTCCTCTATATATTATGTTGTTGTTTTTCTTGTATGCCTTCGGGTGAGAATAAAATTATTATTACAGGTTGAAGTTCCCAAACTCGGCAACCTCGGGACCAGCGCCGAGCCGAGTAATGGAATTTTCCGACTTTTAGAACGTAGATATATTAAGGGGAAAAAAGCCATCCAACTTCTTCAAAAGGTCCATTTTCTCAGAAATAGTTAACACATTGTTCTTCCTTTTCTTTTCCCTTGCACCAGTAGGTGTTCCTAGACGTTTGGGAGCCACAATACCAATAACAGACCTGTAGAAGTACACAAAATAACAGTGTACACAACTCTACAGTCACAACACCACTGAACAATAACAACAAACAAATCGGCGGGAGAAACCAAGCGGCCTAGTGTGGTGGCACCCAGCGGCCGACCCGGCAACTACGCGCCGGGCTTTGGGTGTTCTGCCGGGTTTTGGAAAATCCGGAATTTGCCGAGTTTTGGGTGTTGCAGTCTTGGGATGCCGAGTTTGGGAACTTCAACCTGTAGTACTTATTTTTTTTACCCCTTGAGACCCAGAACGTAATCTCTATTGTATTTTGGCTACCATTAGACGATTTTTTGTGACTATAAGCAATATTTTATAGCTATAACTTATTGACCTGTTTAGTATCATTGTCGACTAGCCAATTTGGTATACAGTAAAAGCCTTATAACTCGGCACGATAGGGGCTCTACTTGCCGAGTTATTCAATGTGCCGAGTTATGCAATGTCCTTCTCTGATATGGGTTATATATATATATATATATATATATATATATATATATATATATATAATATAATATATATAATAAAAAAAATTAAAAAAAACTTTCTTTGCCATGCCGAGTTATATCAAATTCCGAGTTATACAGTGCCGAGTTATAAGGCTTTTACTGTATTAAGTTATTTTTCGTAATTCTATGGCTAACAACAGACCCTTCTTTTATAGCCAAGGAAAGATCTGGGTGTGAAGGGGTTAAGAAAACTTTGAAGGAGGAAGGACACCATGCTATAGTATACTTTGTCTCCACGAGCTATAATTGTCTGTAAATCTAAATATCTGGATGCACCAACCTGGAGGTGTGGCAGCTTCCTGAGTGAGCCGGGCTGGCAGGAGAGTGGACAGCTGGTCCTTGAGTGACAGCAGCCAGGTGAGACCCTTGAAGTTGAGTTTACGGGTCTGTACCCATTCAGTGATCCATGGGATTTCATGTTCTCCTGACCGTGGATTTAAGGCCAGTTTTCTGCTGTTGACAGATAGAAATGTGAAGCAGATTAATCCCTTGAGACCCAGAACGTAATTTTCATTGTAATTTGACCACCATGAGACGATTTTTAGTGACTATAAGCAGTATTTTATAGCTATGACCTGTTTAGTATCCTTGGCCACTAACTAATTTGGTTTATTTAGTTACTTTTTGAAATTTTATGGCTAACAACAGACGACTTTTTAACAGCAAAGGAAAGACCTGAGTGTGGAGGGGTCAAGTTGTGATTCAAAGCAAAGTGTTACTCTAGCCATGTCTAGTTACTGTGGCTCAAAGTATGGCACAGAGATGCAGGCAAATACTAAACAAGATCATTTTGCCATGAATGACAAAACACAAACACTTGAACATGTAAACATACTCCACAAATTCCTCGACTCAGAAGTTTCGAGCTAGTTTCCCAGAAGAAAGACATGCAGGATTCGCTAGACCCTGTACTAACTATAAGAAATTTTTGTATCCCTTTCTAAACTGCAAGACATTGATGACACTACGTAGTTATTTTTTTGAACAAGGCAAAAAATCCTATCCCAATGCCGTTTACTGACTGATATTTAATGCCAGGAGAAGGGAATACTACGCTTCTTCAAAATGTCAGCTGTATTTTATCATAGTTAACCCTATTATCAGGTAAACATAGGCATAATTTTAACCAGGAGAAGGGAATACTACGCTTCTTCAAAATTTCAGCTGTATTTTATCATAGTTAACCATATTATCAGGTAAACATAGGCATAATTTTAACCAGGAGAAGGGAATACTACGCTTCTTCAAAATTTCAGCTGTATTTGATCATATCAATCAATCATTGGGGGCATACGCCGGGGGGCGCGTCGCCTCGCCCACCCTACGACGCCACTCCCGGGGGTCACCACGCGCGAGTCCCCATGCAGGCTGCCTTCCCATACCAAGCAACTCTCGACAAGAAACATCAACTTGCCCCAGCCACGAGCCTTGTGGGCGCCCCCTTGGCCTCCTCCACGCCGGATTGTCTCTTACAGATACAACCCGATGGGAAGGATCGGTTTCAGGGTAGCGTGCCACATGCCCATATAGCCCAAGTTGGAGCTGACGGACTATGCAGGTAATAGGCCTCGATTCAGTCTCAGGGTGCAATCGCTGATTTGACACGTAATCATCCCAGCGATACCCCATGATTCTGCGAAGACACTTATTATCAAAGGCATTGATTCGTCTCTTCAAGTCACTATTTAGTGTCCATGTCTCACAACCATAGAGTAAGACAGGGATCACAAGCGACTTGAAGATCCGGATCTTTGTCCTCCTGCACAGGTACTGACAACGCCAAATACTCCCGCTGAGCGAGTCCATAACACCGTGGGCTATGCCAATCCGCCGTAAGGCTTCTTGACGTGACCCGCCGTCATTATGGACTGCGCTACCAAGGTATGTAAAACTTTCCAAGATCTCAATGTCCTCGCCACACGCATGAACAGACTGTACTGCTTCATCTACTAAGTCTCCAAACACCTGGACCTTGGTCTTGAGCCAGGAGACCGCAAGTCCCAAAGGCTTTGCCTCCTCGTGCAGTGCCTCGAGAGCCATCACCAGGACCTCCAGCGACTCAGCAAAGATTACTACATCATCGGCAAAAACAAGATCAGTGATCTTGGTGTTGCCGACGGATGCTCCACAATCACTTTGATATACAACCTTGTCCAATACCCAGTCCATACAAGCGTTGAAAAGTGATGGGGCAAGGACGCACCCTTGCCTCACTCCTGTATTCACAGGAAAGAAGCTGGATACACCTGCCCCACACTTCACAGCACTCTCAGTCCCAGAATACAGACCAGTTATCAAACCAATAGTCCTTGCAGGAATCCCTCGAAGTCGCAGAAGATTTTATCATAGTTAACCCTAGTATCAGGTAAACAGAGGCATAATTTTAAGCATGAGACCTTAAGATAACATGGAATACTTGCCTTGTTAAAAAAAAAAGACTAGGTAACACTTCCAACACTCACCTCTTATTCACAATCAGACTCTGGCCGCAGCACACCAAGGCCTTTCCTGCTTCATCCTCAAGGTGGTGGCAGTTCAGGATCTTAATGGTGTCGCCAACCTCCAAACACTTGTATATGTTGCACTTTCTGGACAGGCTGAGTGTCTTTCTTTTTTTAGCCGGGGGATTTGTACAACCTTCCGTCCCTTCCCGAGGCGGCATTTCTCCATTCCACAGCTCGCCGGTGACGTCCTTAAGGAACGTGATGTACAGCTTCATGCCGTTGGCGAGCTGGTAGATGCCAGCCTCTTCGTCAAGAACATTAGCCACCCTCCACTGCAAATGCAAAATAATAAATGAAGTATCTAAGAACATACGAAAATAAGGAAGCTACAAGAGGCCGTGAGACCTACACGTGGTAGTTCCTGTTACTTAACACTACCTACATCCACCTTTCATCCCCATCCATGAATTTATCCAGCCTCCCTTTAAAGCTCCCTAATGACGCTGCACTAACTACCTGTCTACTGAGTCCATTCTAATCATTTACCACCCTATTTGTGAACCATTTTTCCCAATTTCTTTTTTAAATCTACGCTTTTCCAGCTTGAATCCGTTTCAGAACATAAGAATTGGAAGCGTGGAATTAACCGTCTAGCCTCATAAGACATTACGGGAAAATCTGACGTTAAACAGTAAGATTGATTGATTGATTTCATGCCAATAAAGGGTAATGTGCCAGCCATCAGAGGTCATATGGCACTGGCAAAGCATATACAGGGTCAGGGTTAAAGAATAATAGTGAAACGATGAGGGAAGGGGAAAGAACGGAATGTTACAGCAGAATGGTTAGATCAGATGTAGGATGTGGATTTGTTAGAGGAAGGAGGTTACATTGTCCAGGGAGGAGGAGGGGGATTCCGGGAGAATGTCCGCAAGACAGGGAGGTCGGGAAAGGGAGGACAAATGAGGGAAGGAACTGGAACGGGCAGGAGTGAGATGGGGGCAGGATATTAGGACATGTTGGACAGTGAGAGGAACTTGACAGGGTGTGCAGAGGGTTGGGGAGGGGCGTGACATGAGATAGGAGTGTGTGAGGTTGGTATGGCCTATGTGTAAGCGTGCGAGAGCAGTCTCCCAACGTTTTTGGGGGGCGAAGAAATATTATTGCCGTGACAAAACACTACTTGCTGCCTTCCTGTCAATAGCCTCACAACACGCTTCACTATAGTCTATTTATTTTAACAAGGCAAAAATTCAATTCTATCTTAAGGTCTCATGCTTAAAATGATGCCTGTGTTTACCTGATAATAGGGTTAACTATGATAAAATACAGCCGACATTAAGAAGAAGTGTAGTATTCCCTTCTCCTGGCATCAAATATCAGTCAGTAAGCAGCAAGGGGGCAGGATTTTTTGCCTTATTAAAAAAAAATAGACTAAGTACATAATTATCTATAGTGATATATTAGCTATAAATCAGTATTGTGTACAGTACCTGGCATGATAGAAAAATGTCACGCTGGGTGTCCTTGTAGGAGGGTTTTTTCCCGATTATTTTCGCTGCCATTGGGATCAACTTTGATTTGCTGGTAGTAGTGAGGACATTGATGGGCCGGCCTCCCTGTAAACACACACAAAGCAAACAGGTCCTAGAGGCTCATCTCACGCACCTGTTATAGAGCTAGGGGTTCTATTTCTTCNCCCCTTTTTTTTGAAAAAAGGTGAGAAGTTTTGAGATGATTTCGGTCTGCTTTGATTGATTTAACATGTGCACTTAAGATATGTTCGTATCATATGGGAAGTCTTTACCTCAGTTTTCATCGTTACACATTAATTCCGTCATTTGTGAAAAAAAAAAAATTGCCCGGATTGTTTGTTTACCCATGGGAAAAAAGTGTCTGATATTGATAACGTTAACAAAAAAAAAAACTACCTTCAATAATTAGGCACTTATTTTCTACCAAAGGCGCAGTGTTCAATGAGTGTCACTCGCAAAAAAAAACAGTAGGTATTCCTCATCTCCCGGTGTTATCAATATGATCTTAACTCCTCAGGAACACGCCCGGCACACCTGCTGCCTCTCTGCCAAATGTATAGAACGGTGAGGTTTTAAAAACCGCGCCACGTCAAAAAAACACAATTTTCTCCTGTTTCCTTCTGTCTCCTTCTCCTGTCTCATTTTCTTCTGTTCTTCCTTCTATTTCCGGGCACCATTGGTTTATTATTATTTCAAACACCACCATGAACCACTACTATATTTACTATGGGATGGATGGTGAAGAATGGTGATAGGTGCCCGCCTAAATTGGGAATGCTCAGGCCAAACAAAACTAATAATAAAAAGAAAAAGTCATCATGGTTTTTGCTCTTTAACAAAATGAATGTGGTTCTATTTTCATTTAGTTCTTTCATTTGCACTATAAAACTATACATCACCATGCCCTAAAAACCCGTAATGTATGTCCCATATATAGTGGTAGTTAGGGGCAGTAGCAGCTGTAGTATTTGTAATGATGAAATTAATAGTAGGGGAGTTGGTAGAAGTATAGCTAGTAGGGGAGTGTGGGGTACATAAAGTAATAGCAATGCAGGGGGTTCCTCATTACACGTTGCCAATGTAAACTTTCTTTAGTCACTTTTAGCCAAGGGGGAGGGAAAGGTTGACAATATTTGATTGATTGTTTGTTTTTAATGCCTAAAAAGGTGAATGTGCCGACATCAGAGATATATGGCCTAGGGCAAAAAATATAAAGGGAGGGGTTAAAGAAAAAAATATAAAAACGATGAGGGAAGGGGAAAGAAGGGAAAAATGTTCCCCACCAAAGGGGCGTAGCCGGGGAAAAAAAATAAAATTGGGGGGGGGGGCCACCCCCCAAAATGGTGGGTTGAGGGGGGGGTGCCTTAATCAGCGGGGGGTCGGGGGAGGGCTGTAAGCCCCCCAGAGAATATTTTGGGGAAGAATGATTTAAAATTGGGGGGGGCATATTGAGCCCTAGGGGGGGGTCATTTTTTTGGTTCTTTTGGCATGATTTTTCAATATAGAAAAAAAATTGAAAAAAATTAACCATACGCTCCTACAGTAGATGTTTTAAAAATTGGGGGGGGGGGGGGGCCTGGCCCCCTTTGGGGCCCCCCCTCGGGGGCTACGCCCTTTTGGAATTACAGCAATGGTTAGATCAGATGTAGGAGGGGGGATTTTTTTTGGAGGAAAGGAGGTTAAATTTTCCAGGAAAAAAGGAGGGGGGGTTTCCGGGAGAATGTCGCAAGGGACAGGGAGGTCGGGAAAGGGAGGACAAATGGGGAAAGGAACGGGAAAAAGGGGGGCAGGAGTGAGATGGGGGGGGGAAATTTGGGGGACATTTTGGGACGTAGGGGAAAAAACGGGGGAAACAGGGTGGCAGGGGGTTGGGGAGGAGCGGACATGAGGGATTGGCCAAACTTTTAATGGGAAAGATTTTAAGGGGAAGGGGCAGTAGTCGGAGGCTGGAAATTTTGAAAAAAAACGGGGGCATTGGGGGACATATTGGCCGAGCGCGCCAAAAAGAATCAACGCGTTTCTTTGCCCGAGAAAACCCAACGTACTCCCTTTTTTACCCAGCGAAGAAAAATTGTTTTGTGGCGTAGGGGATAGTGGGGAAAAAAAAACCAGTCTTGGATCTCCCGAACAAGAGGGTGAAGGGGGCAAAAAGGGATTGTAAAAGGGGAAAAGGCAATTTGCGTGAAATCAGGAAGATGTGAAGGAAAACAGGATGGGTAAAAAAAGTATGCGTTTAAAGGGGGGCAAAGAGGAGGGGCGTACAATTCCGTTGTAAGAACAGTGGATTTCTGTGGGTATTTGGGTATTGATACTGAAAAGAGGGGAAGAGGACAGCAAACCCCCAGAACCAGAGTGGGATTTAGAACCGTCGGTGTAGAAGGGGTGGGTGCAGAGGAATGAGGGGAAAAAAAGGTGTTCAAAAAAAGGAAGGGGGGGACAATAGGAGGAAGGGGAGATTTGGGGAAAAGGGAGTGGGGGACAGAAGAACAGATATGGGGGGAAGGTATAACCCTTTGGAGGGAAGGAATGAACGTAAAAGGGGAAAAGAAAATTAAGAAAAAAAGGAGGAGTGGAGGAAAGGGGCGCATGCGAACGGGAAGGGCGGGGCAAAGAGGGGGGGGAGGCGATACTGTGAGGAGAGTTTGGGGGGGACTGCAATCTTTGAAGAGGAAATTGCAAAAGGCGAGCATACCCGGGGAAGTGATAGGAGGGCTAGAAGGGGCGGGGGGGGGGACGGGAGGCCCCCGGGACTCAGCAAGAGGCTCAAAAACGGGGGAGGAGCGAAAAGCCCCCTAGAGCCAGAGGGAGGCCTAGGTGGTGAACAGGGTCCGGAGGTTGAGGAGGGAGGCGAGGCAAGGAAAAAAAATTGACATCCATAGTCAAGAGTGGAGGGGGGACCGGGGGGACAGTGTTGGGAATGGAGGAGGGTCTTGGGGGTAGCACCCCCAAGACACATAGGGAATATTTTTTGTAGGAGGCGGAGGGGGGGACGAAGGCATTTACCTTTAGAGTTTTAGGAATATTTTGCCTTTCCCCAGGTAAGGCCGAGAGGCGAAAGTGGGGGGCCAAGGGAAAATTTTTCCAGGGAGCAATACTGAGAGGTATGTCATATAGAGAAAGGTGGAGGTGGGATTGTGGACACGAGAGCGAGAGAAAAGGATGGAGAAGGATTTTGTGGGAGAGAAAAAAAGAAAAACCCTGATTTTGTAGCCCCGGAAGAACAGCGGAAATTCAGATTGGGGGAACTGCGGAGGGGTGCCGGGGGGAAGGGCCGGGGAACGTAGATGGCTAGGTCATCCCCCGAAAGGGAGGGGGGGCCCCGGGCGCCAGTGGTAAGGTGGCGAGCCCTTACTGCAAAGAGGAAAAGGAAGTGCTGAGGGCACTTTCCTGGGGGACACCCTTTAATTTGGTAAGGCGAAGAAGTGGAGGAAAATACTTTGACTCTGAAAAAGCGATCACTGAAAGACTTGAGAAAGACCCCCAGTTTCCCACTAGGCCGAAAGTGGGGTTGCTGGGGGAGGATTATGTCGCCAGGGGGTATCTAAGCTTTCTCTAAATCAAAAAAAACAGCAAGGACTGATTGTGACGGGCAAAAAACTTTGGTAAAAGTAGTTTCCAGGTGGGGCTAAGAGGGCAGCTGTGCTTCGGCCATCGGTACCAAATGAGAAAGGGGAGAGGGGTTTTGGGTTTCGGAACCACAAAAACGGAGATTGATCATGCGTTTTCCCGTAAATTGCATAAGCAATAGTAAGGCAATGGGGGGTAATCTTGGGGGAGGGACGGATTTATTGGGGTTTTAGGGACGGGGGGGGACAAGGGTTCGCGCCATGGGGGGGGGGGGGGGGGAAGTCCCCCCAAGGGGAAAACCCCGGTAAAGAGGGCTAGTAAAAAGAGGGGAAAAACGGGGGAGATGTTTAAGCATTTGGATGAAACCCTCAGGGCCTTCACATGTGTCCGGCAAGAAAAAGGAGGCTAGTTCAAAGAAGAGAAAGGGGCATTTAGTATTTAAAAGGAAGAAGAAGGTAACCCGGAATGCGTTCCCTGGCAGTTTGTTTATGAACTGAGGAGAGAGGTGGGGTCCACTACTAACGAACTGAAAAAGGAGTCTAATTCCTCTGCTATTGGAAAGGCTCTGCAATAATTTGGTTATGAAGTCAGGACTGGGGGAACAGGGGGCGGGGTTTTCCCGACAAAATTTTTGGATTCGGGGCCAAAAGATGAAAAGGGGGTATCTGTGGGAGGGAGGAGACGAGGTGCCCAATATTAATTTTGAGGTTTTTAAAGGGCCGCTTAAAGGGGGGCGAGGCTTTTTTTAAAAAAAAAGAAAGTGGGATTTGCCCGGGGGGACCGCGTTTGCAGCGGACTGCTCCAAGCAGCACGCTTTTACGGGGGCCTTTGTACAATCCAAGCCCCCGGGGAACGCATTTAGAGGTAAAGGGCGAGAGGTTCGGGGGGGAAACTTTAAAGGGGGCGGCAATATTACGGAACATTTGTGGGACACTTGTGATCACAGGGGGCACAGGTGTCACCATACCTGAGATACCTTCCCATCATCACAAATTCAGTTTTCTATTTATTTATCTATTTACAATTTATACTCGTTAATTTGACTGATTTCGAGGATTCGCACATCTATTATGTTATGGAAGCTAAACTGTAATATAAATGCCTTACGACTTATTGCATTGTTTTTATCTGCGCCATACAAATTTTTCGTCTTTAGATAATTTGTCGTCATTCAAGCCACCATCTTTCATTCCATTAATCAAGACGTGTCTACGGTAGAGGTCGAGTGGGAACAATGATTGGTAATTACTTTTAGAGCTCATCAAGATTACCTGCGACATTGAAATTGCTTCCATGAAAATTTGATAATTGTAGGCGTTGTGAACAGTTTTAGTTTTATTTTCTCTACCTCAAATTTTCAACGCCACATTTCACGGTCGTAGTGTCGGCCACATGTGATGGATTACGTGACCACCTCGTGTAAGGACCCCAATCAGCTGGAAAAGGGCATCAATAGCTTCGTTAAGAAAAGAGAGGAGAAGAGAGAGAGAGAGAGAGAGAGGGGAGAGAGAGAGAGACGAGAGAGAGAGAGAGAGAGAGAGAGAGAGAGAGAGAGAGGAGAGAGAGAGGAGAGAGAGGACAGACAGACAGACAGGACAGACAGACAGACAGACAGACAGACAGACAGACAGACAGACAGACAGACAGACAGACAGACAGGACAGACAGACAGAAAAGGGCAGACAGACAGAAGGGCAGACAGACAGACAGACAGACAGACAGACAGACAGACAGACAGACAGACAGACAGACAGACAGACAGACCAGACAGGACAGACAGACAGACAGACAGACAGACAGACAGACAGACAGACAGACAGACAGACAGACAGACAGACAGACAGACAGACAGACAGACAGACAGACAGACAGACAGACAGACAGACAGAAAAGACAGACAGACAGACAGACAGACAGACAGACAGACAGACAGACAGGACAGACAGACAGACAGACAGACAGACAGACAGACAGAGACAGACAGACAGACAGACAGACAGACAGACAGACAGACAGACACGACAGACAGACAGACAGACAGACAGACAGACAGACAGACAGACAGACAGACAGACAGACAGAACAGACAGACAGACAGACAGACAGACAGACAGACAGACAGACAGACAGACAGACAGACAGACAGACAGACAGACAGACAGGGCAGACAGACAGAACAGACAGACAGACAGACAGACAGACAGACAGACAGACAGGACAGACAGACAGACAGACAGACAGACAGACAGACAGACAGACAGACAGACAGACAGACAGACAGACAGAAGACAGACAGACAGACAGACAGACAGACAGACAGACAGACAGACAGCAGACAGACAGACAGACAGACAGGACAGACAGACAGACAGACAGACAGACAGACAGAAGACAGACAGACAGACAGACAGACAGACAGACAGACAGACAGACAGACAGACAGGACAGACAGACAGACAGACAGACAGACAGACAGACAGACAGACAGACAGACAGACAGACAGACAGACAGACAGACAGACAGACAGACAGACAGACAGACAGACAGACAGACAGACAGACAGACAGACAGACAGAAGAAGAAAAAGAAAACAGAAAAAGAAGAGACAGAAAAGAAGAGAGAGAAAAAGAGAAAAGAGAAGAAGCAGAGAAGAAGCAATCATGCGTAGAGGGACAAAGGTATAATGCAAGAACAATTTGAGCCTGTTCGTGAATCGTCGGCTCCATTGTAAACGTCCTCAAGATCCCCGATAAAATGAATAACCGTACTCTTTGTCGTGTCAAACGTGCATATTCTTATCATTGAGTCATCGAAATAATGCATTTAATTTTTTTGATTCTTCTCTCTCTCTCTCTCGCTCTTGCTCCTCTCGTCCTCCTCAGATCTCTCATCTCTCTCTCGCTCTCCCCTTCTCTCTCTCTCTTCTATCTCTTTTACTCTCTCTCTCTCTCTTAAGTCGTGTTGGGATTGCTGTTCAATCTTAATCTGCCACATTCTCCCACCGTATTCATAGATACCAGATTTTGATTATGTATGCAGCATTGCGAACGTTTTTGTTTTTGTTTTCTCCAGTCCAAGTATCCCCTCCCCCTTTCTTTGAGACTTAAACACGCAAGAGGAAGATTGTATTTCCATTTTAGTCTCCGGCCTGCGCATATACGTATTCCTTTTCAGGACAAAAAATTAAAGAATGAATTGTTTGCCATATAAAATCACAAATATAACTCAATACTCGATGATGTATTACATACACTATATATAGAGGAAAAAGCGTCCATATGTATATTAAAAAAAAAAAAAAAAAAAAAAAAAAATTGGCAAGACAAGTTGAATCTAACCACGTAGATAATCCAAAATTCATATCATCAATAGGATAGGCAACGGGCAGTGAAAGTCAGTTGCCTACACTTGAAGTTTTTTTTACCTGACCCTGACTGAGTAGAGATCGTGGCTCGCTGGCCATGACGGGACGCACAGAGGTGAGGAAGGTGATCAGGCCCCCGGGGGCAGCTGCCAGGGTGGCGGCCATGGCGGCGTCAGCCAGGCGGAGGGTGAGGGCATGATTTAGCCCCGAATAGTTGCTGCAGGGGAATATGTGGGCCCAGTAATCGGCCAGGGCGAGGTGACCCTCACCTTCGTCAGCAGTAACCGTGGGTCGTCCCCCAAGCGTAGTCGCGCCAGATTTGTGTACATCACCTGAAGATGGGGAAAAATCAGCGTACTGTCGTAACAACCTTTCATATCTGCCAAACACGTAATGGGTACAAAGCATTTAGAATAGTTTCAAAGTATCAAAGATTAGACTATCACAACATGTCATTACAATGACAGACAGTCAGTCTTCTTTTTAACGAACCAAAAATTCCTATCATGAGTCTGAAGAAACGCCGTGTCGGCGCCATGAAGCACGAGGATCCCGCCGTGAGACAGTCGACGCACGGCGGTGTCCTCGCGGAAGCAGGACGAGGGAGATAAGTTCCAGCGCGACGTTACTTCCAGCAGCAGGTGAGATCTGTGTAGGAGGTAGTGGTTGAGGGCGTCTGGTCGTGGCGAGGCGGAGGTATAATGGTACCGAAGTCGAGTATGGCGCTGCCCAAGCCTCCTCCAGGCAGCTGCCGCAGACGCGTCAGGTTGGCAACATGACACCAGTGTTGCGTCCTACTGCGCCTGCGTAGGGACGCTTGGGATTGTCAAGAAGTACTGAGGCTCCGGAGCCAGAGCCAGGGCTTGGCGGGGACCCATGGAGCGTAACAGCCACCACAGCTCCTCGCGGGGCCCAAAAACACCACGTCAGTGTCCACATACACGACGGAGTGTTGGTCGGGCAGCGCCTCCGCCAGAAACTGTTTAGCCCACGCACACGGCCGCCAATGTGCTTGATGAAAGGTTGATCCTGCGGCAACCAGATGGGCCGATGCTGTAAGAGGAGTCGGTGGCGAGGAAGGTGACGGTGAGGTTGAGCACCTTGTTGAAGGTGTCAAGGGTGTCTGTCATGACAATGATGCGCCACAGCGGAGCCTTGGTGAAGTAGAGCAACGTTTTGAACAGCGTGGTGAGCTGCTGGGCTTGTCTCGACCATGACACTTGTACTTGCTTTGTAAAGTTTGGATCATCTGTTTTGTTCTGGGCGCTGCTGAGTGATGTGATGTCCCTCGTGCCATGCACAGCGTCACATGCGACAACGACCATCGGGGAAAACAAGGAAGGGTCCCAACAGTCATAGGCTGGGGAATCACATCAAATCTACGAATGGTCTTCATAGGATATTATCACAGTTATGATACACGTACTGATACATAACGAGGAGCCACACGAAGGTAACTCCACCAAGAAGTAAAATTGTTGCCTGCACACTACGAGGCATACTGAGAAACAATAGGCCTACATATGGATCGGCCGGGAACTCTTGTCGATATGAAAGTAAGGCGTAATGGAGAGCACCGTGCTTAGTTAATGTTATGTAGAATTTTTTCATGTTAAAAACAGGCCGTGACACTTAAAATCCATGATTATTACCCTGTGAAAGTCATGCACGTATATATATCACGCGTTTCACAAGTCACTCCTATGATATTCTGCTGTCATATTACGGGACAAATCTTATGCCGTTCTCTGTATTTCTTATGTCTCTCTACAATGTAATCAGTGACCGCAACACACGTAAGGGAAACACACCTCATTGCCGGACGCTCGAGAATGGCTTCGAGAATGGCTTCAAGGGCAGACGCACTGGATCATTTTTTTGCTGCTTGTTTTTCCTGCTGGCATGCATGAAGGATAAAACGACCGTAAATAGTAGAAATGAAAGAAAAAAATCATTACAATTAGAAAGACGAAAGTTATTTACACAGTCTAGTTACATCTGATATGTTGAAAATAAAAATTTGGGTATTGTATGCGGATATTTTAGGGAAAATTGGAACTTCCAAGACAATCTATATATACTGTGACCTCTGAATCGGTGTGGAGCCACAGCAGGGGATGAATGACGGACCTTGTGAGATTACCACTTAATTGATAGTGATATTTATTTGTTATTTAGCAATTATGAACATTTTGTCTTTGTCAACTAACCGAGGGAAGAAAACGAACGTGATCCCATTAAACGATGTGCATTGCATGGATGTTCGGTGAAGTGCGTTGTGGGTCGATAGTTTAGTGGTACAAGTATATGGTGGAAATATATATAAACAAGGGAATTCTGGAAACATATTATAACGGATAGGACAGTTATTCATACCTACACGCATAAATGGGTAGATTGGAAGGTTAGAAAATGGAAGTTACAAAAATAAGTTCTATTGAACGCAAATATATATCTATATATATATATATATATATATCAAGTATAGGCGTCCAGCCTCTGGTCCCTTGCTTTTGGCTCAGTTCTTGCGGCTGGAACGTGGCAGGGAGCCACGTTCCAGCCAATTAACTCATTACACTAATTACTCATTAAGGGCTTGTTCTACGCAAAAAGTTTGTTACACAGACCCCCATTGATTTTGACAGCACTACTTACATGTCAAATTCAGCTCAATCCGACAATATTTAGGAGTAGTTATCAACTTTTTGGCGGAAACTTGGTTCCACAGGTCTTATGGTAAGCGGCAGCTTGCCCAATAAACTTATCTTTGTAACTGTATGCGTTTCTTCGTTGTTGTTTTTCGTTGTTTTCATGATCGGGATCTAGCAGCCATTGCGTATCCTTTGTAGATTCTGCCAACAAGTGGTATATAACTACATATGTGCATAGCCCAGAGGGCCTTAATAGTGAGGCATCCAAGACAAAGATATACTCGTATATAAATCCGACTTATCTGGCCATCAGGTTTGTGGATGGAACATGATTGGCAGCTCGCTTCGCTCGCTGCCGCTTACCATAAGACCCGTGGAACCAAGTTTCCGCCAAAAAGTGAATAACTACTCCTAAAATATTGTCGGGACTGAGCTGAAATTTGACATGCAAGTAGTGCTGTCAAAATCAATGGGGGTCGTCGCAAGAAACTTTTTGCGTAAAACAAGCCCTTAATGAGTTAATAGCGTAAAATACTCCTAATTATTGTCGGATTGAGCTGAAATTCAACAAATAAGTACTGCAGTCAAAATCAATGGGGGTCTGTGAAACAAACGTTTTGCGTAGAACAAGCCCTTAATGAGTAATTCACGTAATGAGTTAATTGGCTGGAACGTGGCTCGCTGCCACGTTCCAGCCGCAAAGAACTGAGTCAAAAGCAAAGGGGCCAAAGGCTGGACGCCTATATTTGATATAATAATCAAGTATAGGCGTCCAGCCTTTGGCCCCTTTGCTTTTGGCTCAGTTCTTGCGGCTGGAACGTGGCAGCGAGCACGTTCCAGCCAATAACTCATACGTGAATTACTCATTAACGGGCTTGTTTTACGCAAAAAGTTTGTTGCACAGACCCCCATTGATTTTGACAGCACTACGTACATGTCAAATTCAGCTCAATCCGACAATATTTAGGAGTAGTTATTCACTTTTTGGCGGAAACTGGTTCACGGGTCTTATGGTATGAAGCAGCTCGCCTTCGCTCGTTGCCAATTAAGAGCTGAGTATTTGCTTGTTTGTTTGTCCAGGATCCGAGGCAAGGAGGTCAGAGTCATGCATGTATTGTATTTGGCATGAGATAGAGAAGGAGGCTTTGTTGCCCTAGGTGTAAGGGAAGGACTGAGGAACTGGCTTGTTGACTGATAACGTGGCTCAGCAAGCGTCATGGCACCACTAGGTTGTTGTCTTATGCCCCCCCTCCCCTTCTCTCTCTCTCTCTCTCTCTCTCTCTCTTCTCTCTCTCTCTCTCTACTCTCTCTCTCTCTCTCTCTCTCTTCCTCTCTCTCTCTTTCTCTTTCTCTCTTTCTGTGTGTGTGTGTAGTAAGCTTTAAAAAACCGATTGTGTCGTCTATGTAGTACACACACACACACACACACACACATACACACACACACACACACACACACACACACACACACACACACACACACACACACCACACCACATGCACACCCTCGCCTATACACACACATGCACAGGTGCAACCATTGCACACGCAACCAGAGAAGTCAAAATATGGCAGATGGGGCTGTCACTACCCACGTAATATATATGACAGCCAGTAAGAGTAAAAAAAACTTCCGAATTTGTGTATGCATTGAATATGACAATCAAGTAATTAAGTATGAAAAGTTGCTCGGAGAAAAATGTATATGCTTTTATTATTTCTTGAAGCATGATGGATGTGTATAGTACTAGCCTTCAAGAAGTGGGAAAACAGTGTGTTGTTAATACTCATAAAAAACACAAATTTAATCATTGTTCTCATTTCATCACTGCCACTTTATTGTTTAGAATGAAGATTATAATGTTACGCGTTTTTCCCAAGTAAATATGTTACAGTGGGAGGATGGTAGCGAAGAAACATGATGTGTTTATGCCACGTAAAAGGAAAACATCCCACAGTGAGGAGACGGGAGAAGATAACGTATCATGCACAGTGTGGAAAAAGAAGTAACTAGCATTGCCGCGCGAGGGAGATTGCTGTCGTGGCTCCTGTTGACGTCATCCACTTGGATATGACGCAATATCTGCCTGGAAGACGTGTTACTTTTACAGGTTATGTTGTTTCACTTCGCACCGGCTTATTTACACACAAATATAAAAAAAATAGTTATAGCTACAAAAAATAATTCGCCCACCTACGCAGAAACAACATGTTGACTACTATATTATAGAAATGACAGCACAACCTGAACAGTTGTGATGGCCAGCTAGAAAACACATGTAGTATGAGTACATGTGCTGAAAATAAGCCGACAGTCGGTTGGACGACACCTGTGACCACGTCGCGTGTGTGTGTATATGTGTATGTGTTTGTGTTTATGTTTTGTGTGTGCGTGTGTGTAATTAAAACAATGTATTTAAATACTCATAAAAGTATTTAAATACCGGTATTTAAATACATGACAACCAATGTATTTATAAATAACATTTACTAAATACACAAATGTATTTAAATACTGCCCAGCTCTGGTACTATAGTAGCTATATAATAGTAGATGTGAGAGTGAAGAGAGTGAGTTAGATATGAATTAACATTGCAGCAGCAGTTAAGAACAAGTCGAGACAGGAAGTGCCGGATGGAAGAGCTTGATGGTGTAAATCTTGAGGGTTATAAGACGATGCATGGCTGCGTGAAAAGGAGCGGCTCACATTAACTTAACCTGGGATTTAATGTGTTGATTACGAAGCTGGACTGCATTTTAGGAAAACATGAAATTCACCTGTATTTTTAAGACAAGAGTGACACGAAGTGATATAGTTTCTAATGTAGAAATTCCTTGTGATGTTAGAGGGAGAGACACTGTAGACGGCGTTACACAGGAGGTACTGCTGTTACAAGGACCGTTGAAGGACGTCACCAGGATGGTGTTGTAGGGGAAACACTGCGGGTAGTGCCAAAAGGGAGGCAGTGGTGGGTGTGTTGCAGAGGTAGGAACTGCCGTGGTGGATCCCTGCTGTAGGGCTGTGGTGTCATCTCCCGAAGGTTGTCTGTTGAAGGTGAAGGCGACCACACGCTACTTCCCTGTTTTCTTTTTCTTATGATTCTTCATTAATATATCATTCAAGATTGGAAAGCTCACTTCCACTTTGTTTCATCAAGAAATAACTTAATTAAGTAAGCATGATAGGGGGGCTACGCTGGCGTGCTGTAGCGGATAGTTTGTAACGAGACGGAAGAAACAGTGTGGGTGTTAATTGCTAAAGTAAATAGCTGACGTAAGTAACTGAAAGGGACGTGTATATTTGATTTAGCTGTAAAGATTGCGAGAATGAGCGTGTTGGAAATGTTGTTAGTCCTGGGAGCGTAGGGGGTGGGGGGATGCCCGGCGGGACACCCTCACTCCCTCAGTCCCACTCCCTCGACACGTCAGCAAGGCCGGACCTCGATTATACGTCTTCCTTCCATCGACCAGAGAGATTCCATCGTGATGTTAGTACCCATAAGGACAACATGCGTTCGGCCTTTAAATGAGCCTACTTCAGGAGGGCCACGGAGTCAGTAATTAATGAAGAGGGCTACAGTTCGAGGTAACGCTGTACTAACGTTTGAATGTTCCCCTGCGATTTCAGTTTTTGTCAGGACACCATAACATATTCCTTTACAGCTTCATAGTCTTGATTGCTTCAAATTTATGAAATGTACCGACTTTTATAGGTCTTGTCGGTGTATGAGAAAAATTGGAGTGTGTTGACGCTCCGTTTGGTGGGTGGTAGTCAACGTGGAGGCAAAACGAGGCAAGTGTTGGGGCGGAGCTGACGGTGTCGACTGCAGAACTGCTGTGACGCTGACAGTCAACAACACTCAGTCCTCACGGCGAGCTGCTGGGTGGCGAACGCTTTTCTCAACTCCGGTCTATATTTTCAGGTAATTTCAAGTTTTCGATATGTTGGCATACAAGAGAGAGAATAGGGTCATGGGAAGAGGTCAAGGCAATCAATAGTACAAGGGACGCTAAAAACAGTGGGACCTACAGCGGAAGGAAGGAAAGGTTGGGTTTTGCTACTAATTATGTGTTTGATATGATCCATTATCCTTGTTTGTTGGTGATTTTGGAGTAAGTCTTTGTGAGGGGGAGGGTGGATGGGAGTTCCTTAGGCTACATATAAGTGCTCAACATGTGGGTGTTAAAACATAGGTAAGTGCTTAAAGTGTAGTGGTCATGGGATGTTGCATGTAATAGATTGGACGGGTTGGAAATCAGTGTTACGTTTTATGTGAATGTAACATGATTATTACACTGGTCGACAAAAAAAAAATCGAGAGAATGGTGCTATGGACTAAATGAGAGTGATTATAGCTAAATCGACTGCCCTTGAACTGTTAGCATACAATCG
>JACEEZ010018674.1:2500-12865 GCA_016584305.1 Chionoecetes opilio | reverse complement strand
ATACGTATAAAAACGTCACTATTTATATATATTTTATATATATATTATATAATTATAATATATATATATATATATATATATATAAAATATTTTATATATTTATAAAAGAGAAGAGCGAGAGAGAGAGATAAGAGAGAGAGAGAGAGAGAGAGAAGGAGAGAGGAGAGAGAGAGAGAGAGAAAGGGGAGAGAGAGAGAGAGAGAGAGGAAAAGAGAGAGAAGATTTAAATTTGGAGGGTCTCTTCTTTTCAGCAAAACGATGGTCGTCCCTCATTATTTTGTTAACTTTCGGGAGCAACTTTCCTTCTCTCTCTCTCTCTCTCTCTCTCTCTCTCCTCTCTCTCTCTCTTCTCTCTCTCTCATCTCTCTCTCTCCTCTCTCTCTTTTCCTTCTCTCTCTCTCTCTTTTTTTTCTTTTCCCTTTTCCCGTCCAAATACGGGGGGTTTCGTGGGGCCCAGCCGAAAAGGTAACAAAGGAAGAGGAGAAAGAGAGGGAGAGAGGAGAGAGAGAGAGAGGAGAGAGAGAGATAGAGAGAGAGAGAGAGAAGAGAGAGAGAGAGAGAGGAGAAAAGAGGGAGAGGGGAGGGAGGGGAGAGAGAGAGAGAGAGAGGAGAGAGAGAGAGAGAGAAGGAGAGAGGGGAGATATGACATACAAAAAGAAAGGGGGCTAAATAAAGAAAAAAGAAAACGAAAAGAAAGATTGACAAACAACTCATAGAAGAAGTAAAACCTTGCAGACATCTTTTTTTCCAAATTTCTTCTGTTCCTTTTCCTCCTTTCTCTCTCTCTTTCTTCCAATTCCTGCTTCCTTTGTTTCCTCCCTCTCTTTCTTATGGCTACTCTTTTTCTCATCCTCAAAATACAACGCACACACTGTAAAGTAATGTCTTTTAGATGGGATGAGGGTTATTTGTGTGTTGTTTGGGGGGGGGGTAATTTGGCAGTTTGTGAATAATATTGTTCTAAATTTAATTGAATAATTCACTGGTCGACAAAAAAAAATCGAAGATTGGTTTTTGACAAAATGAACTGTATAGTAATCGACCCTGCTGAACTCGAATCTAAAGTTCGATAACCTATCACGTCCAGTTTTTGGAGACCAGACGCAATTCATGAAAAAATATGGGTAAAATCAGCAGAAATATGTTTCACCAATGTTTTCATTTTAAACTCTTAAATCTTTTCTTTTCTCAAGCCTATTTAGGGCAGTGCAGTGTTTTTGAGTCAGTGTGGTTTGTGCAGTGAGCAGGGGAGGGTGTGCGCGCTGCGTATTGGCGAGGGGTTAGCAGGCTGTGTAGTACATTTTTACCTACTGATCGTACAGCTATTGACATATTTTTAAACTTTTTTAATTTTTCTTTGCAGATATGAATTGTTTTTGATTTAGTAGAGTCCTAATTTTAGTTGGTTTACTGTATATAGTACCTTTACCGGGCTGTTGGAGCGCCGTAACTGGGGGTGAATGCATCGAACAGTTTTTGTTACATATGTGGAATTTTACCCCTGACAGTCTGAAGAAACCTCTTACAAAGAATTTTTTAAAGCAGCTTATCTGCATTACTTCAATTTGCCGTATAGGTGATCAAGATAAAAAGTGGCCCCTCACGTAGCATGCAACCCCTGTGTGAACCACTTGAATGAATGGATGCGTGGCAAACGGCCATAAAGGCATGGCATTCGGCATCCCAATGGTTTTGGCGTGAACAAAGGATCACAGTACTGACTGCTACTTCTGCCTCACTAACATCAAAGGATTTTTCAGTAAAAACGCAAGCTAAAACAGGTATCCTGACGTACCTTCTGCCACCCAGGCCTGTGCCACATGGTCCTGATCTCCCAGTTCCAAATGTTCCAATTGCAAGTGCTATAAGTGAATCAGATTCGAACGAGGAGGATAATCCCATGGATACAGACTTTCAAAAAATGGCAGACAACAGAGAGCCCAAATTCATCAGTCAGGAAATGCTACATGACCTTGCTAGGGACCTAGATCTACCCAAGGAGAAAAGTGAAGTCCTTGGATCTCGTCTCAAGGAATGGAATTTGCTACAAGAAGGAGTTCTCATCACCACGTTTCGCCCGAGACATAAGAACTTTCAAGCTTCTTCAAGATGGAACACAAGCTCTTTTACTGGCTTTGATGTTGACACACTCATGGAACAACTTTGTGAGTCTCACACTTATATAAGAGTTAGTGGCGGCTGTTCATAGATTCGGGAAAAAAAAAACACGCAAAAGGCCGTTCTTCTGCATAAAGGAAATAAGCTTCCGAGTGTTCCAATTGCGCATGGCCATGAAATGAATGAAACTTATGAAACTATGAAGACTTTGTTATCTGCTGTTAAATATGAAGAACATTCAGTGGAATCTGTGGGGAGGACCTGGGAAAGGGAATCAATCTCCTTGCTTCTAGGACTCCAGTTTAGGTTTCAACTAAGCACAAAGTGTTTTTTTTTGTTTGTGGACTCTAGAGCGGACAGCAAACATTACAAACAAAGGAATGGCCAGCACAACCGAAAGACTCACCTGGCAGGTTCAACTGTATGTACAAACCTCTTGTTGACAGTGAAAAGGTGTACTTACCTCCATTGCATCTGAAACTTGGGTTAATGAAAAATTTTTGTGAAGGGGCCATGATTCATAATGGTGTGGCTTTCAGTATTTGTTAGCAAAGTTTGAACGCACTGTATCTGAAGCCAAAGTAAAGGCAGGTGTTTTTCAATGGCCCTCAAAATTTGTCAACTACTCAATGATGATGACTTTGTAAAGAGCCCTACTGCCCTGGAAAAAAACTGCTTGGAAGAGCTTTTTTGGCTGTTTTTAAGGAACTACCTAGGTATGTTTCGAGCATCGAATTATGAGAACTTGTAAATGACATGTTGAAGAGTTACCATGCCCCTTGGGGCTCGGATGTCACTCAAAATCCACTTTTTCTCATTCACATCTTTTATTTCTTTTCCCCAAACGAATCTTGGCGCGGTCAGTGATGAGGGAGAGGGAACGTTTCCAAACCCGGACATTGCACCATGGAAACCCGATACCAAGGACGATTTCAGTCCCAACATGATAGGGGCCCATTGCTTGGGGCGCTACAACGTGAAAGTAACATAATTTAAGTTATTTTTTTTCCAGATATGTACAGTCTAAGACAAAAGTCGTGTCCCGGTTTGTCCGAATATGAAATGTAACTCGTGAACCCTTATGAAAACCCTAACGCAGTTACATGCTCGTAGTTGGGAAGCCTGAATCCCTTAAGCTACTGTTCAGATAAGGGTTCAAAGCTTCATATCTGCCGCCGATGAGACAATGTCTAAAACAATCCAAGGGTGTTTCAAAGGTTCAATAGATTTACTGCGTTAAGGTTTCATATTATTCGATGTGGAATGCGAAGTATATTCGGCCCAGCAATGATCGCCAGGACATTTCATCTTTAACAACCTGGGCCATTGAATGCCACATAAAATCCCCACCGGCAGGAGTATGGAGAGAGTAGTCACATGGCAAAAATATAAATAAAAAAAAAAAATATATAAAATAAAAAAAAATCAAAAAAAATTGCTTCAAAAATTTTAAAAGTATATTTGGATAAAAATATGACCAAATTCCATTTTAATCTATGCAAAAATTTAAAGAAAAATTGGGGTCAAAATTCAAGAGTATATTGAATAATAATAATTTAAATAAGGAAAGAATGACTCTGAAGCAGTGGCGTATATTTGGTCCTTAAAAAGGGAAAGGGGAATACGGGGTGAATCTAGGATTGTTTAAAAGGGGGGGAGGCTTGTGCGAAGCGAGCCTCAACAGCTGAGGGAGTTTACAATAATACAAAATTGGCAATGTATTTCGGAGGGCTCACCGAACCCCCTGGGACTGGCTCACCGAACCCAGGATCAACCCCACTCTTTATAATTACCTCAGCACTTCTACTTTTAACACTTTCTGGTTAATGAATCCAAAAACCCAATTTTTTCGTGAGATACGAAAATAAGACGTATGATTTTGTGGTGAGAAAAAAGCACTTATGGCAGTGCTACCAACCATTCGTATGACAAACGGCATGGAGCCCGGGGAAAAGGTTAAAAACCTTTACCAGATTTCCTTAAAAAAAATTAAAGGAAAAACACGACTTTTTCTTAGACGTACATTGGGTTCCTAATAAAGCCGAAAGGCCCCCCATAATTTAATTACGAGTAAAAATATATTAACGTGGGGGGATTGTTTCGAAAATTATAAAATTTTATATAACTAAAATAATTATAAAAACTTTTAAAAATTTTAAAAATGCCGATATTTAAAAAACTATACGTGTTTAAGAAAAAGCAATGCCATTTTTAAAAATTCAGAAAGCAAAAAATCTTTCCAACCCACACACAATAAACTCAAAAAACCATTTTTGGTGTCGACCAGTGTTTTATAATAAATGGTTTAAAAGTAAAAATATATGCATATAAAGATAGATTAAAAAGAAATTTTATTCAACTCTGGAAGCTGTCTTAAACCAGTCGTGTTTTTTTTTCAAACCCGGGTTTTTCCGGCTATCCCTTGGGAAATTAAAAACCTTTAACCTTTATTTCCATTATTATTTTCACAAAAGGCGAGGGAAAAAGCCCAAGTCTGGGGCCTCAAACATTTCGGTGATGAAAAGGGAAACCGGGGTAAGGGCGCTAAAAGGGGTTTTTTACAGTGTTAAAATAACCCTTTTTTTCTTTACTTTTGGATTTTTGTCTCCCCCTTTTCCCTTTTTTAAACTCCCCCACGCTCACTCTTCCCTTCCCATAAACCGCTCTCTTTTTAAAACCCTCAAAACAAATGTTTCTCTCAGCTTTTTGGGGCGTCATTTTCCCCTGCCCAGGAAGGGAGGGCCCCATGGCCACGTGTCGGGGGGAAAGGACCCCTTTCCCCTGGACCCTTTTGGCGTTGCCCACCCTCGCACCTTCGTCGCGGTTTCCGTAGGAAGGCCCGGGGCGCCCCGCCAAAACCGCATGTCTAGGATTACCCGGGGGCTGAAACACGCCCCACCAAAGGAAAAAACAAGGGGTCTTTCGCGCCCCTTTTTCCCCGGTGCCCCCCCGGAAAGGGGGTCGTCTGGGGCCGGCACCTTTCGAAACTCGTCGCTTGGGTGCCCCTCGCCCTCTTCTTCGCCCGCTATATACACTGCCCCGGGAAGACCTTTTTTCCCCGCGACCGCCCGCTGTGACACGCCCCCACCCTAGATGATGATGGGGAAACCCACCGGGCTGGGTGATCTCCCCTGTTAAGTTATGTTTTAAATTTTAAGGGGTCTTGTGAACGAGTCCTTGGCGGGGATTTCCTGGGCGCTCGCAGATGCCCCGCCCAAAATTTAAAGGGAAAGTTCTCTACCGACGTTCCCCAAGAAGTTATCGTAGGTGTTTCCCCAAACTTACTCCTGCATAACGCCGGGGGCGGGGGCGCCCCAGCTCGGAGGCGCGGCACTCCCCCCCGGCACCGTTCAGCTCCAGAAATCAGCCGGGCCTCGCGTAGGGGCGGCCAATCGGCTACGCTCCAACAGTTCCTTCCCCAAACCCTTTAGTCCCCTTAAAAACCCCCACCCCCCCTAAACGGACCCGAAGCCGCCTTCACCAGGAGGTGTTCGGGGGCCCCCAAGTTTTTAGCTGTTCCTGGGTGAGCGTGCAACGTGGGGGTTTCCCGCAGGAAAAAAAGCTACCCCCTACCGGCCTCGTCCTGCTCAGGGCTGACCCCCTCGTCCTGCTCAGATCTGAGTACTCCCCCCTTCTCAGCTTCGGGTTTCTTGTCCTGCTAAACGCCCTGATTCCTCTTTTCTAATCAGAGCCCGAGTCCCCCCCCATTGAAAGTCTCCCCCCCGTTTTTGGTTTTTTTGGATTTTTAAGAATATCTTTGTACACCCAAGTCTTCGATTTCCCCCTCTTTGCCCTTTCGTCTTCCCTCGCCCTCGACCATCCTCGTCTTTCTATTTTTGCGACATCCTCGATGCCCCGCCCTTGCTATTCTTCGATGTCCTCTTTTGGAACTCCCCCTTCCTGCTCGCCCTCGACTCCTAGAATTCCTTCGTCCTGCTCGATTTCTGAGTCCTCATCCTGCTCAAGTCTGCTCCCCCCTTCCCCAAACCTGCTTTCGTCTTAACCTCAAAAAAAAATGTTTTCTTTTTTGAGCTCCCTGGGGCGTCAGTTGTCTGAGCGGGAAAGGTGAGGCCAGGGCCACGTGTCGGGGGGAAGGGGACGGCTCGGGGGACCCTTTTCCCGGTGAAACACCCTCGAAAACCTTTTCATCAGGGGCTCCGTCGGGAAAGGGTTTCTGGTCGAAACCGCCCACCGCGATGCCCTAGGATGTCCCCGAGGTTTGTAAAACGCCCCACCAGAGCAAAACCCGGGCCCCTTTTCGCGCCCTTTTCTTTTCTGGGGGGTCCCAAACCACGGAAAAGCGGTCGTCGGGGACCCCCCATCTTCGTAGTCGTGTTCGCTTAGGTCGTCCCGTCCTTTTCTTTTCTTTCGCTATACACACGCCCGGGGAAAGACCTTTTTCCCGGGCAGCAAACCTTTCCCCGCTGTGCCCCAAGGGGGCCCCCCCCCAAAAAAATCCCCCCCTGATGTGGGGAAAAACGGGCTGGGTGATCGGGGCCTGTGAAAGTTATGTTTTTAAATTTTAAGTCGTTGTGAACGATGTCCTTGGCGGGGACTTCCTAAGGCGCTCGCAGATGCTCGTCAGTAAATTAAGGAATTTCCCTCTCCCCGAGCAGTTCCTCAAAAAAGTTGCCCGTGGGGGTGATGCCGACATCTCCGGCAGTCCGCCGGGGGGCGCGGCGCACCCCCACCCTGGGGGCCCCGCGGCACATCCCCCCCGGCCCCCCTTTTCCCAGGCCTTCCCAAAAGGGCCAAATTCACCCGGGGGCCCCTTTTGGGGGGTGCCGGGTAGGAAAGGGCGGCAAAAAAATTCCCCCCCGCCTTAGGGGGCTCCCCCCAACAGTTCCCTCCACCCACGGCCTTTAGTCCCCTTCCCCCAACCCCACCTTCCCTTAAAACCCGGGAGGCCGAAGCCGGCCCTTTCCCCCGGTTGTGTTCCGGCCCCAATTTCCTTTTCCTTTTTTTGGCCTGCAACTTCGCTCCCGCGGCTTTTTTTTTTTGGGCTCCCCTTTCCCCTCCCCTTTTGTTCCTTCCTCGGATTTCTTTTTTTTTTTTTTGCCCCTTCTGGCCTTCCCTTGGGCCCCTTTTTTTCCGCCCTGACCCCTCGTTTTTAAATTTTTTTTGGGTTTCCTGGGCCCCCTTCTTTCCCCTTTCTTTTTGGGGTTTTGGGGGTTTTCCCAAGGGGATCTTTAAAAATTTTTAAATTTTCCCCCTTTGTTCCCTGGGCCCTTTAAAATTTTTTTTTTTGGCCCTTTCCGCTTTGGCCCCTCTTTTACCTCGGCTCCTTTTATTTCCTTTTTTTCCCCCTTTGCTCTTCCCCCTCTTTTCTTTCCTTTTTTTCCCTTTTCCTTTTCTTTTTTTCCTTCTTTTTTTCCCTTCCTCGTTTTCCAATACCCTACCTTTCCTCGTTTTCTGGTCCTCAACCCTTGCCCCCTATCCCGGGCCCTCTTTTCCCCCCTCGTGGCTTCTTTCCCTTCCCCCCTTTTTTTCCCCCAAATTCCCCCAAACCTCCTTTTTTGCTGGTTTCCCTCCCCTCGCCCCCCCCCTCTTCTTGCGGGGTCCTCGATCTCCCTGGTTTTTTTTGCTTCCCCCCCGGCCCTCGAGGAAACCCCTCTTTTTTTCGGGTCCTCTTTTTTTTCTGGTTTTATCTCCTATCCTTCTCCCCTTTTCCCTTTTTCCCCTTCCGGGTAACCCCTTTTTTTCCCCTTTTTCCTCGTTTTCCCCTCTTTGTTTTCTTTTTTCTGCTGTTTTGAAACAGTACCCCTCGGTGGGGGGAGGGGAGAGGCGCCCTCTCTGCAGCTGCTGGCGGGGGGGGGCTTCGCAACCACGGGCAGACGGCCCCCCACCCCCCTCAGGATGCCCGAGGTCCTCCCAGGGTTTGGCCCACCACGGCACTCATGGCCCCAAAACCCATCATGGAGGGAGTTAGTGTGACCATCGTGAGTCTATTTTGGGTTGAAGGAGAAACCGTGATTTTACGTGTGTCCCTCATATTAAGGATAATTTTTTGAGGGAAAAAAGAGCTTGGAGTTAATAGATTGGAAACCCGCTTTTCCCCGGGTTTCCCGGCCCACCTGTCTGAGTAACCTGTACCCCCCCGTAAACCCCCCATATTTTAAAATATGAACCAGCCACCCACCATCGGGGGGGGGGGAAAGGGGTAGGAGGGACCAATCAAGGAAACAGAGAAAAAGGGAAAAACTGTGATAAACCCCTTTAGAGAAAAAACAGCACTCTCCGCCAAAAGGGTGATCAATAGTCCCCCCTATTATAAAATAAATAAAGAAAATTTTATTATAAAAATTATATTCTCTCTCTCTCTCTCTCTCCCCTTTTCTCTCTTCCTCCCTCCTCCCTCTCTCTTTTCCCCTCCCCTTTCTCTCTCTCTCCCCTCTCTCTCCTTTCCCCCTCCCTCTCTCTCTCCCCCTTTTCGTCCCCCCTCTCTCTCCTCCTCTCTCTCTCTCTTTTCTCCCCTCCTTTTCCCCTCTCTCTCTCTCTTTACCAAAGCCCCTAAAAACTCTCATCCCCCTTGATGTTTGTCCCCCAAAAACCCGTCAAAAAAAAACAGAAAACTGGGGGGGGGAAAAAAAAAAAAAAAAAAAAAAAAAAAACTGTTCCCTATAACGAAAATTTGACAAAAAACGAGAAAAAAAGGGTGGAAACAAAACTGAATAAAAAAAAAAAAAAAAGGGCAAAATGCCCTTTTATATACAGTCAGGTCATACATTTCTTTTTTTCTTTTTTAAAGGCGACCTTTTTAAAACTTGAAAGGGTTAAAAAAAAAGGGAAGGGGGGAAGGGAAGGTTTTGGGGATAGAGGAAAGTGACATAAGAGACAGAAAAAGTGAAAATTTAATGAACCGATTTTCTAAAAAAAAAAACTGAATGAGTGGGGGGGGGGGGGAGAGAGAGAAGAGAGGAGAAGAGGAGAGGAGAGAGAAAAGAGAGAGAGAGAAGAAAAAGAGAGGAAGAGAGGGGGAGAAGAGAGAGAGAGAGAGAGTTTAAATGACCCTAAAATATTGAAAAAGAAAAAAAGGTCAAAAAATAGAGGATGATAAAGGGAAAGGGAAAAACCGGGAATAACAAAGGCCCCCGAAAAAAAAAAAAAAAGGGGAAAGAAAGGGCAAGATTTTAATGACGAAATGAAGACAGTAAAGCCCCGAAAGGGAAAAAATTCAGAAGGGGAAAAAAAAATGATATTGGGAGATTTTTTTTTAAAAAGTTCCCTCCTTTTCCCCCTTTCCCCCTCTCCTTTTCTTCTTTTTTTTCTTCCCTTTTTCTCTTGCTTTTCCTCATCCTCCCTCCTCCCCTCCCTTTTTTCCCTTAAAAGGCCTTATTTGATTCTTTTGCTTTTTTTTTTTTTCTCTTTTTCCCCCTCCCCCTCTTTCTTCCTTTTTCCTCCTCTTCCCCCTCGTTTTTTTTTCCTTTCCCCCTTTTAGATGAAAAATACTTTTTATTTATTTTTATATTGCACCTTGTTCTTAGTTTCTGATACAATATTCGTTCGTTGCTATTATTTTTTTTTACAATTATGCTTTTAAAATTTTTTATATTTTTTTTTTTTTTCCTCCCCTTTTCCTCTCCCCCTTTTCTCTCTCTCTCTCTTGTTTTTCTCTTTTCCCCTTCTCCTTTTCTCTCTTCCCCTCCATCATCTCACCTCCCCCTCCCCCTCTTCTCTCCCCTCTCTCTTTCTCCTCCCTTTTCCCTTCACAAAGCTAGACTTAATAACAGGAACCATGTAACAAAAGTATTAAGGGAAAAATTTTTGGGTGAAAAAGTACTGTGTTGGGGTGGGTTTGGGGAAAAAGGAAAGAGAGAAGGGGAGAAGGGGGAGAGAGAGAAAAGAGAGAGAGAAGAGAGAGAGAGGAGAGAGAGAGAGGTAAAAAGAAGAAAAAGAAGAAAAAGAGGACATTGGCCACAACCAAAAACAAAACCCCCATTTTCACCTTGCTCCCGTTAAAACCCCGGTTTTTGGGGAAATACCATTATTGGGCCGGGGAAAATTCCCCCCTCCTGCAGTGGACTGGGCAAGAAGGGGGCTTGGGGGCGAAAGGGGGGGCCGGGGGGGGCCCTTCGACACTGCGGGCAGGAAGCGGACCCCCTTTCTGGGGGCCCCGGGGTGGGAAACTGGCGGGTTTTTCATGGCAAACCCCCCGTCACCCCTTTCCCCCCCCGTGCTCGCCCGGAAGGGGCCCGGGTGCAGGAAAGAGGCGCGGTGGGGCCCGGGGACGGTGCAGCGGGAAGTGGT
>JACEEZ010018672.1:45675-48294 GCA_016584305.1 Chionoecetes opilio | reverse complement strand
AATAAATTTTAGGCACTGCGGGATGTGAGAAAAACGATGTCATTACAGATTGGATGCAAATCACATCAACATCAAGGTTGTAGAAATCTGCATCGGCATTATATCTAATTTTAACCCAAACGTATTGGGTTGAGGTATGGTTGTGGTTGGGAGTTGAAATAGCTGGGCGAAGGGCAGCAAGTCGCTTGCGAGAGACGGTGAGGTGAATTCAAGGGTGCCACACATTGGGATTTGTCCCAAGATTTAGACGGGATTATTCATGTATTTATGCAGTCGTTTATCTGAAGATAAGCATAGGTTCCGTTGTACCGTACCTTGATATAAACCACTGTATAAATACTTGAATAATCCCTTCAAAAGTCCCAAGATAGACACAAAATATCCCAACGTAAAGACCTACATCTCAAGATCTTTTGGCAAATAACCAAGGATTGGTAAATATCTGCGTACATCGTAATGAGGTAGATGGTGGTGTGTGTTATCGAGAGCTGACATCAAGGCGTATATGTGACACAATAAGTAGACTTTTACGAATGTCGGCCTGGTTTTTGTATGCAATTGAAAACTGCGGTTAAGGTTTCGCAGTAGCTCAGCAGAGCCTACAGGAAGGCTTGCCACAGCCCACGGGTTAACTGGATGGACTATGACAAGGAATTCCTGAATAAGAATTGAAGAAGGTAGTCTATAAAGAGTGTTGACCAAGAAATTAATGAAGGGCGTGGAATGAAATCAAATTTAAGGAACATCTACAAGAAATAAAGATTATAAATATATATAAAAGACGACGTATACAAAAGATGCAAACGTGATATAGAAAGATATATTATAATAGAAAATAATCAGTATTAAGATACACATCATTCAGGAGGAAACTGCATACATGGAAATGAATAAGGTAAACAAGAAGGAGGAAAAGAACCATGAGTGACAGAAAAACACAAAAACACAAATCAACAAAATATAATTATAAAACACAACTAAAACACACACACCCACCCACACACAAACACACACACACAGACACACACACAAACACATACACAAACACACACATCACACACAACACACACACACACACACACACACACACACACACACACACACACACACACACACACACACACACACACACACACACACACACACACACACACACACACACACACACACACACACACACACACACACCACACACACACACACACACACACACACAACACACACACCACACACACACACACACACACACACACACACACACACACACACACACACACACACACACACACACACACACACACACACACACACACACACACACACACACACACACACACACACACACACACACACACACACACACACACACACACACTAACACACACCCTCATGAAACAAAGGAACACCCGATGATCAAAAACACACAAAAACGAGAACAAAAGTCTCATTACAGCAAAACAAACACCATAAAAAAAAGACCACAACAACAACAAAACAACAGGGATATATGAGAAAGGTGAGACAGCGATACAGGTGAATATATGAGGGAGAAAAAAATGGAAACAAAACTAAAACACATCCAGAAATAAAGATAGATAGCTATTGGTTAATTAATAAATAATTAATTAATCATGGGAAACACTCGTTGGAAGGAGCGCCGAATCGCCAATCCTGAAGAGCATCCTACCATCCTACTCCGACCTGTATAGTCTACTACTCTTAAAAGTTCAAATATGGGGGACCAATAATGGCCCAGATCTAAACTCTCAAGCTGTTACAACTCTTAAAAGTTCCAAGATGAATGACCAACCATGGTCCAGATCTAACTCCTAGCTCTATACCCGTAATAGTTCCAGATGATGACCAACCCACATCTAAGGATCTTACTCAAGAGCTCTACCCTTAAAAGGTTGCAAGATAATGACGGACCAAATAGACAGATTCCAATATGATGCACCTATCAATGACCAGATCAAACTCCCACATATTTGTTATATACTGGAGGATAATAATTCTTATCCTGAAAACTGCGGGAGCAAATAAATTTTTAGTGCCCCTAGTGCGGAATGTGAGAAAAAACGATGATTCATTTACAGAATTGGCCTGCAAATCACATCAAACATCAAGGTTGTAGAAATTTGCATCCGGCACTTATATATAATATTAACCCAAACGTATTCGGGTTGCAGGTATGTTGTGGTTGGGAGTGAAATAAGCTGCGGCGAAGGGTAGCCAAAGTCGCTGCGAGAGACGGTGAGGTGAATACAGGGGGGTGCCACACATGGGATTTTGTCCAAGAGTTTAGACGGGATTATCATGTTATTTATGCAGGTCGTTTATCTGAAGGGAAGCATGAGGGTTCCGTTGTACCGTACCTTGATATAAACCACTGAATAAAATACTTGAATAACCCTTAAAACGTCCCAAGATAGACAAAAATATCCCAACGTTCAAGACCTACATAGAAAGATCTTTTTGGGCAAATAAAACCAAGGATGGTAAATATTCTCGCGTACATCGTAATGAGGGCAGGATGGTGGCTTGGGTTGTGTGTTACGAGAGCTGACATTCAAGCGCGTATATGTGACACAATCAGTAGACCTTTACGAATGGCGGGCC
>JACEEZ010018672.1:38175-40675 GCA_016584305.1 Chionoecetes opilio | reverse complement strand
TCATTACAGCAAAACAAACACCATAAAAAAAAGGCCACAACAACAACAAAACAACAGGGATATATGAGAAAGGTGAGACAGCGATACAGGTGAATATATGAGGGGAGAAAAAATGGAAACAAAACTAAAACACATCCAGAAATAAAGATAGATAGCTATTGGTTAATTAATAGATAATTAATTAATCATGGGAAACACTCGTTGGAAGGAGCGCCGAATCGCCAATCCTGAAGAGCATCCTACCATCCTACTCCGACCTGTATAGTCTACTACTCTTAAAAGTTCAAATATGGGGGACCAATAATGGCCCAGATCTAACTCCAAGCTGTACAACTCTTAAAAGTTCCAAGATGAATGACCAACCATGGTCCAGATCTAACTCCAAGCTCTATTACCCGTAATAGTTCCAAGATGATTGACCAACCACATCTAAGGATCTTACTCCAAGCTGCTCTACCCTTAAAAGTTGCAAGATAATGACGGACCAAATATGGACCAGATTCCAATATGATGCACCTATCAATGACCAGATCCAACTCCCACATATTTGTTTTATACTGGAGGATAATAATTCTTATCCCTGAAACTGCGGGAGCAAATAAATTTTTAGTGCCACCAGTGCGGGAATGTGAGAAAAACGATGATCATTACAGAATTGGATGCAAATCACATCAACATCAAGGTTGTAGAAATTTGCATCCGGCATTATATCTAATATTAACCCAAACGTATTGGGTTGAGGTATGGTTGTGGTTGGGAGTTGAAATAGCTGGGGCGAAGGGTAGCAAGTCGCTTGCGAGAGACGGTTGAGGTGAATACAAGGGTGCCAAACATTGGGATTTTGTCCCAAGATTTAGACGGGATTATTCATGTATTTATGCAGTCGTTTATCTGAAGGTAAGCATAGGTTCCGTTGTACCGTACCTTGATATAAACCACTGAATAAATACTTGAATAATCCCTTCAAAAGTCCCAAGATAGACACAAAATATCCCAACGCCAAGACCTACATCCCAAGATCTTTTGGCAAATAACCAAGGATTGGTAAATATCTGCGTACATCGTAATGAGGCAGATGGTGGTGTGTGTTATCGAGAGCTGACATCAAGGCGTATATGTGACACAATAAGTAGACCTTTACGAATGTCGGCCTGGTTTTCGTATGCAATTAAGAACTGCGGTTTCGGTTTCGCAGTAGGTCAGCAGAGCCTTCAGGAAAACTTGCCACAGCCCACGGGTTAACTGGATGGACTATGACAAGGAATTCCTGAATAAGAATTGAAGAAGGTAGTCTATAAAGAGTGTTGACCAAGAAATTAATGAAGGGCGTGGAATGAAATCAAATTTAAGGAACATCTACAAGAAATAAAGATTTATAAATATATACAAAAGACGACGTATACAAATGATGGAAACGTGATATAGAAAGATATATTATAATAGAAAATAATCTGTATTAAGATACACATCATTCAGGAGGAAACTGCATACATGGAAATGAATAAGGTAAGCAAGAAGGAGGAAAAGAACCGTGAGTGACAGAGAAACACAAAAACACAAATCAACAAAATATAATTATAAAACACAACTAAAACACACACACCCACCCACACACAAACACACACACACAGACACACACACAAACACATACACAAACACACACATCGCACACAACACACACACACACCACACACACACACACACACACACACACACACACACACGCACACACACACACACACACACACATTACACACACACACAACACACACACACACATCACACACACACACACACACACACACACACACACACACACACCACACACACACACACACACACACACAACACACACACACACACACACACACACACACACACACACACACACACACACACACACACACACACACACACACACACACACACACACACACACACACACACACACACACACACACACACACACACCACACACACAACACACACACACACACACACTAACACACACCCTCATGAAACAAAGGAACACCCGATGATCAAAAACACACAAAAACGAGAACAAAAGTCTCATTACAGCAAAACAAACACCATAAAAAAAGGGCCACAACAACAACAAAACAACAGGGATATATGAGAAAGGTGAGACAGCGATACAGGTATATATGAGGGAGAAAAAATGGAAACAAAACTAAAACACATCCAGAAATAAAGATAGATAGCTATTGGTTAATTAATAAATAATTAATTAATCATGGGAAACACTCGTTGGAAGGAGCGCCGATCGCCAATCCTGAAGAGCATCCTACCATCCTACTCCGACCTGTATAGTCTACTACTCTTAAAAGTTCAAATATGGGGACCAATAATGGCCCAGATCTAACTCCAAGCTGTACAACTCTTAAAAGTTCCAAGATGAATGACCAACCATGTCCAGATCTAACTCCAAGCCATCCGATCGATGATTGACCAACCACGTATACTTCAAGATCGATTCACT
>JACEEZ010018672.1:35000-37471 GCA_016584305.1 Chionoecetes opilio | reverse complement strand
AAAAAACCCAAAGATTGAAACCCGAATGAAGGGTTTTAGACTGACTCAGGCGTATATGTGACACAATAGTAACTTTACGAATTCGGCCTGGTTTTTGTATGCAATTAAAACTGCGTTTCGGTTCGGCAGTAGCTCAGCAGAGCCTTCAGGAACTTGCCACAGCCCACGGGTTAACTGGATGGACTATGACAAGGAATTCCTGAATAGAATTGAAAAAGGTAGTCTATAAAGAGTGTTGACCAAGAAATTAATGAAGGGCGGGGAATGAAATCAAATTTAAGGAACATCTACAAGAATAAAAAATTTATAAATATATCAAAAGACGACGTATGACAAATGATGGAAACGTGATATAGAAAGATATTATACATAGAAAATAATCGTATTAAGATACACATCATTCAGGAGGAAACTGCATACATGGAAATGAATAAGGTAAAAAAGAAGGAGGAAAAGAACCGTGAGTGACAGAGAACACAAAACACAAATCAACAAATATAATTATAAACACAACTAAAACACAACGACCACCCACACACAAACCACACACACACAGACACACACACAAACACATACACAAACACACACATCGCACACCACCCCACACACACACACACACACACACACACCACACACACACACACTACACGCACACACACACACACACACTTACACACACAAACACACACACACACATACACACACCACACACACACCACACACACACACACACACACACACACACACACACTCACCACACACACACACTCACACACACACACACACACCACACACACACACACACACACACACACACACACACACACACACACACACACACACACACACACAACACACACACACACACACACACACACACACACACACACACCACACCCACTAACACACACCCTCATGAAACAAGGAACACCCGATGATCAAAAACACACAAAAACGAGAACAAAAGTCTCATTACAGCAAAACAAACACCATAAAAAAAAGACCACAACAACAACAAAACAACAGGGATATATGAGAAAGGTGAGACAGCGATACAGGTGAATATATGAGGGGAGAAAAAAATGGAAACAAACTAAAACACATCCCAAATAAGATAGATAGCTATTGGTTAATTAATAAATAATTAATTAATCATGGGAACACTCGTTGGAAGGAGCGCCGAATCGCCAATCCTGAAGAGCATCCTCCCATCCTACTCCGACCTGTATAGTCTACTACTCTTAAAAGTTCAAATATGGGGGACCAATAATGGCCCAGATCTAACTCCAAGCTGTACAACTCTTAAAAGTTCCAAGATGAATGACCAACCATGGTCCAGATCTAACTCCAAGCTCTATTACCCGTAAAAGTTCCAAGTTGATTGACCAACCACATCTAAGGATCTTACTCCAAGCTGTTCTACCCTTAAAAGTTGCAAGATAATGACGGACCAAATATGGACCAGATTCCAATATGATGCACCTATCAATGACCAGATCCAACTCCCACATATTTGTTTTATACTGGAGGATAATAATTTTTATCCCTGAAACTGCGGGAGCAAATCAATTTTTAGTGCCACCAGTGCGGGAATGTGAGAAAAACATGATCATTACAGAATTGATGCAAATCACATCAACATCAAGGTTGTAGAAATCTGCATCCGGCATTATATCTAATTTTAACCCAAACGTATTGGGTTGAGGTATGGTTGTGGTTGGGAGTTGAAATAGCTGGGGCGAAGGGTAGCAAGTCGCTTGCGAGAGACGGTTGAGGTGAATACAAGGGTGCCACACATTGGGATTTTGTCCCAAGATTTAGACGGGATTATTCATGTATTTATGCAGTCGTTTATCTGAAGGTAAGCATAGGTTCCGTTGTACCGTACCTTGATATAAACCACTGTATAAATACTTGAATAATCCCTTCAAAAGTCCCAAGATAGACACAAAATATCCCAACGCCAAGACCTACATCTCAAGATCTTTTGGCAAATAACCAAGGATTGGTAAATATCTGCGTACATCGTAATGAGGTAGATGGTGGTGTGTGTTATCGAGAGCTGACATCAAGGCGTATATGTGACACAATAAGTAGACTTTTACGAATGTCGGCCTGGTTTTTGTATGCAATTAAAAACTGCGGTTTCGGTTTCGCAGTAGCTCAGCAGAGCCTTCAGGAAAACTTGCCACAGCCCACGGGTTAACTGGATGGACTATGACAAGGAATTCCTGAATAAGAATTGAAGAAGGTAGTCTATAAAGAGTGTTGACCAAGAAATTAATGAAGGGCGTGGAATGAAATCAAATTTAAGGAACATCTACAAGAAATAAAGATTTATAAATATATACAAAAGACGACGTATACAAATGATGGAAACGTGATATAGAAAGATATATTATAATAGAAAATAATCTGTATTAAGATACACATCATTCAGGAGGAAACTGCATACATGGAAATGAATAAGG
>JACEEZ010018672.1:25000-30000 GCA_016584305.1 Chionoecetes opilio | reverse complement strand
ACACACACACACACACGAACACACACCCACACACACACACAACACACACACCACACAGCACACAACACACCACACACACACACACACACACACACACACTCACACACACACACACACACACACTAACAACCCCCTCCTGAAACAACGGACAACGTGATCAAAAACCCACAAAAACGAGAATACAAAAGTTCATTACAGCAAAACAAACAACCATAAAAAAAAGACCACACAACAACACAACACAGGGATATATGAAAAGGTGAGACATCGATACAGGTGAAATATGAGGGAGAAAAAATGGAACAAAACGAAAACACACCATAATAAAGATAGAATAGCTACTGGTTATTATAAATAATTAATTAATCATGGTGGGAACACTCGTTGGAGGTGCAGCCCCTATCGCCAATCCTGAAGAGCAATCCTACCATCCTACTCCGACCTTTTAGTCTAACTACTCTTAAAAGTCCCAAATTGGGGGACCAATAATGGCCAGAATCTACACTCCAAGCTGTACAACTCTTAAAAGTTTCCAAATGAATGACCACCCATGGTCCAGATCTACTCCACCTCTATAACCCGTAAAAGTTTCCAAGATGATTGACCAACCACATCTAAGGATCTTACCCAAGCTGCTCTACCCTTAAAATTGCAGCTAATGCAACGGACCAAATATGGACCAGATTCCAATTTTGCCCCTATCAATTACCAATCAACTCCCACCTATTTGTTTTATACTGGAGGATATATAATTTTATTATCCCTAACTGCGGGAGCAATCATTTTTAGTGCACCAGTGCGGAATGTGAGAAAAACGCTGATCATTACGACTTGGATTCAATTCACATCAACCTCAAGGTTGTAGAAATTTGCAATCCGGCCATTATATCTAATTTTTAACTCCAAAAACGTAATTGGTTGAGGTATGGTTGTGTTGGGAGTTGAAATAGCTGGGGCGAAGGGCAGCATTCTGTCTTGCGTGAGACGGTGGAGGTGAATTCAAGTGGCCACAATTGGGATTGTTGTCCGGAGATTTAGAACGGGATTAATTCTGTATTTTTGCAGCGTTATTCTGAATGTAAAGCATAGGTTCAGTTGTACCCTACCTTGATATACACCCTGTATAAATACTTGAATAATCCCTTCACACGTCCCAAGATATACACAAGAAATATCCCAACGCCAAGACCTACCTCTCGAGATCTTTTTGCAAATAACCAAGGATTGGTAACTATCTGCGGACATCGTAATGAGGCAGATGTGGTGTGTGTTATCGAGAGCTGACATCAAGGCGTATATGTGACACAATAATAGACTTTTACGAATGTCGGCCTGGTTTTTGTATGCAATTAAAAACTGCGGTTTCGGTTTCGCAGTAGCTCAGCAGAGCCTTCAGGAAACTTGCCACAGCCCACGGTTAACTGGATGGACTATGACAAGGAATTCCTGAATAAGATTGAAGAAGGTAGTCTATAAAGAGTGGTTGACCAAGAAATTAATGAAGGGCGTGGAATGAAATCAAATTTAAGGAACATCTACAAGAAATAAAGATTTATAAATATATACAAAAGACGACGTATACAAATGATGGAAACGTGATATAGAAAGATATATTATAATAGAAAATAATCTGTATTAAGATACACATCATTCAGGAGGAAACTGCATACATGGAATGATAAGGTAAGCAAGAAGGAGGAAAAGAACCGTGAGTGACAGAGAAACACAAAAACACAAATCAACAAAATATAATTATAAAACACAACTAAAACACACACACCCACCCACACACAACACACACACACAGACACACACACAAACAACAATAAACAAACACGGACACATCGCACACAACACACACACAAGAAAACACACACACCACACACACACACACTACCCACACACACACACACGTACATCGCACACACACACACACACACGTACCACACAACACACACACACACAACACACCCACACACATCACACACACAACACCACACAAGACACCACCACACACACACACACAACTCACACCACACACTCAACCACACACCTCCACAACACCACAACACACACACATCACACACACACACAACATACATCACACACACACACACACACACACACACATCGATACCACCAACACACACACACACACACCACACCACACACACCTACACACGCCACACACACACACACACACTAACACACACCCTCATGAAACAAAGGAACACCCGATGATCAAAAACACAACAAAAAACGAGAACAAAAGTCCTCATTACAGCAAAACAAACACCATAAAAAACAAGGCTACACAAAACCAACAACAGGGATATATGAAACGGTGACAGACAGCGATACAGGGTGAATTATGAGGGGAGCAAAAAAATGGAAACAAAAATTAAAACACATCCTAAAATTAAAGATACATAGCTTATTGGGTTAATTAATAAATAATTAATTAATCATGGGAAACACTCGTTTTGGAAGGAGCGCCGAATCGCCATCTTGAGAGCAGCCTACCATCCTACTCCGACCTGTATATCTACTACGCTTAAAATTTCAAATATGGGGGACCAATAATGGCCCACTCTAACTCCAAGCTGTACAACTCTTAAAAGTAAGTTCCAAGATGATGACCGAACCATGGTCCAGAATCTAACTCCAAGCTCTATTACCCGTAAAAAACGTTCCAATAATGATTGCCAACCACATCTAAGGATCTTACTCCAAGCTGCCTCTATACCCTTAAAAGTTGCAAGAAATGACGGACCAAAATAATGGACCAGATTCCCAATATGATGCACCTATCATGACCATATCCAACTCCCACATATTTGTTTTTTATTATACTGGAGGATAATAATTCTTATCCCTGAAACTGCGGGAGCAAATAATTTTTATTGCCACAGTGCGGGAATGTGAGAAAAACGATGATCATTACAGATGGATGCCAAATCACATCAACATCACGTTGTAGAAATTTTGCATCCGCATATATCTAATATTAACCCAAACGTATTGGGTTGAGGTATGGTTGTGGGTTGGAGTTGAAATAGCTGGGGCGAGGGTAGCAAGTCGCTTGGCGAGAGAACGAGTTGAGGTGAATACGGGTGCACACATTGGGATTTTGTCCAAGATTTAGACGGGCTTTTCATGTTTTTATGCAGTCGTTTTATCTGAGTAAGCATATGTTTTTCCGTTGTACCGTACCTTGAATAAACCACTGAATAATAACTTGAATAATCCCTGCAAAAGTTCCCCAGATAGACCAAAATATCCCAAAGGCCCAAGACCTCATCCCAAGATCTTTTGGCAAATAACAAGATTGTAAATATCTGCGTACATCGTAATGAGGCAGATGGTGGTGTGTGTTTATCGGAGCTGACATCAAGGCGTAATATGGTGACACAATAAAAGTAGACTTTTACGACTGTCGCCCTGGTTTTTTTGTATGCAATTAAAAACTGCGGTTTCGGTTTCGCAGTAGCCAAGCAGAGCCTTCAGGAAAACTTGCCTACAGCCCACGTGTGTAACTGGATGGACCTATGACAAGGAATTTCCTGAAAATAAGAATTGGAAGTAGGTAGTCTATAAAGGATCCTTAAAGATTATTGACCAAGAATTAATGAAGGGCCGTGGAATGAAATCAAATTTAAGGCACATCTACAGAAATAAAGATTTATAAATATATACAAAAGACGACGTATACAAATGATGGAAACGTGATATAGAAAGATATATTATAATATAAAATAATCTGTATTAAGATACACATCATTCAGGAGGAAACTGCATACATGGAAATGAATAAGGTAAGCAAGAAGGAGGAAAAGAACCGTGAGTGACAGAGAAACACAAAAACACAAATCAACAAAATATAATTATAAAACACAACTAAAACACACACACCCACCCACACACAAACACACACACACAGACACACACACAAACACATACACAAACACACACATCGCACACAACACACACACACACACACACACACACACACACACACACACACGTACACGCACACACACACACACACACTTACACACACAAAACACACACACACACAACACACACCACACACACACACACACACACACACACACACACACACACACACACACACAACTCACACACACACACTCACACACACACCACACACACACACACACACACACACACACACACACAACACACACACACACACACACACATACACACACACACACACACACACAAAACACACACACCCACCCACACACACACACACACACACACACACACACACTAACACACACCCTCATGAAACAAAGGAACACCCGATGATCAAAAACACACAAAAACGAGAACAAAAGTCTCATTACAGCAAAACAAACACCATAAAAAAAAAGGCTACAAACAACAACAAACAACAGGGATATATGAAAAAGGTGAGACAGCGATACAGGTGAATATATGAGGGAGAAAAAAATGGAAACAAAATTAAACACATCAGAAATAAGATACATAGCTATTGGTTAATTAATAAATAATTAATTAATCATGGGAAACACTCGTTGGAAGGAGCGCCGAATCGCCAATCTTGAAGAGCATCCTACCATCCTACTCCGACCTGTATAGTCTACTACTCTTAAAAGTTCAAATATGGGGGACCAATAATGGCCCAGCTCTAACTCCAAGCTGTACAACTCTTAAAAGTTCCAAGATGAATGACCAACCATGGTCCAGATCTAACTCCAAGCTCTATTACCCGTAAAAGTTCCAAGATGATTGACCAACCACATCTAAGGATCTTACTCCAAGCTGCTCTACCCTTAAAAGTTGCAAGATAATGACGGACCAAATATGGACCAGATTCCAATATGATGCACCTATCAATGACCAGATCCAACTCCCACATATTTGTTTTATACTGGAGGATAATAATTCTTATCCCTGAAACTGCGGGAGCAAATAAATTTTTAGTGCCACCAGTGCGGGAATGTGAGAAA
>JACEEZ010018672.1:5000-15000 GCA_016584305.1 Chionoecetes opilio | reverse complement strand
ACTACTCTTAAAAGTTCAAATATGGGGGACCAATAATGGCCCAGATCAACCCCCAAGGGTGTACACTCTTAAAAGTTCCAAGATGAATGACCAAAACCCTGGCCAAAAATCTAAATCAAAACTCTTTTTACCCTAAAAGTTCCAAAAATGATTGACCAACCACATCTAAAGAAACTTTCTCCTAGCTTTCTCTACCCTTAAAAGGGTTTCAAGATAATGACGGACCCCAAAATGCACCAGGGTTTTCCAAAATGAGGGACCTATCCCAAAACCAATCCCAAAAACCCACAAATTTTTTTTATACTTGGGGGATAATAATTCCTTTTCCCTGAAACTGCGGGAGGGAAAATAAATTTTTGTGGCCCCCAGTGGGGAAGTGAGAAAAAAAAAAAAAAAAAGATGATCATTACGAATTGGATGCCCAAATTTACAAAAAACATCAAGGGTTTTAGAAATCTGCCCTCCCCGGCCCTTTTATTAATTTTTTAAACCCCAAAAGTAAATTTGGGGAGGTATGGTTGTTGTTGGGAGTTTTTAAAAGCTGGGGCAAAAGGGGAGCAAGTCGCTTCGAGAGCGGTTGAGGTGAAATTTAAGGGGGCCAAAAAAAATTGGGATTTTGTCCCCCCAAAATTTAGACGGGATTTTCATGTAAATTTTTTGCATTCCCTTTTTCGAAAGGGGCATAGGTTTCCCTTTTACCGTACCCTTTATTAAAACCCTGAAAAATACTTGAATAAACCCCTTTAAAAGTTTCCCAAAAATAGACACAAAATTCCCCAACGCCAAGGGCCCCACATAACCCCAAAATCCTTTTTTGGGAAATACCAAGGGTTTGGGAAAATTGGGTACATTGTAATGAGGGGGAAAATGGTGGTGTGTGGGTTTTCGGGGGCGACATCAAAGGGGTATATGTGACACAAAAGTAGAATTTTTCGAAGTGGGCCCGGTTTTTTTTTTGCAATTTTAAAACTGCGGTTTCGGGGTTTTGGGTAGCTCAGCAGAGCCCCTTCCCGGAAGGCTTTCCCCCAGCCACGGGTTAAATGGGTGGACTATGACAATGAATTCCTGAATAAGAATTGAAGAAGGTAGTCTATAAAGAAATGGGTTTACCAAGAAAATTTAAAGAAGGGGGTGGAATGAAACAAATTTTTAAAGGGAAAACTACAAGAAAAAAAAGATTTTAAAATTTTATATAAAAGGGCGACCCTATAAAAAGATGGAAACGTATATAGAAAAAATATATTTTTAATAGAAAATAAAACAGTATTAAGAACACATCATTCAGGAGGAAACTGCATACATGGAAATGAATAAGGGAAACAAGAAGGAGGGAAAAAAACCATGGTGACAGAGAAAAACAAAAACCAAATCAAAAAAAAATATAATTATAAAACAAAAAACTAAAAACCCCACAAACCCTCCCCCACACAAAACCAAAACCACACAGACACAACACAAAAAAAATACCCCCAAAAACACACATCGCACACAAACCCCACACACACAACACACACACAACCACACACACACAACACACAACACAAACCCCACACACACACACAAAAACACACCCCTTACACACACAAAAAAAACACACCCCACATACACACACCACACACAACACACACAAACACAAAACACACACACACACACACCCCACACACACAAACACAACTCACACACAACACTCACCCCCACACACACACACACAAAACCAAAACACACACACACACACACACACCCACAAAAACAAAACACACAAAACACACAACCCCCACACACAACACACACACACACACCACACAAACACAACACACACACACACACACACACCACACACCCCACTAACACCACCCTCAGAAACAAAAGGGAAAACCCCAAGATCCCCCCCAAAAAAAACCAAAAACGAGAACAAAAAAGTCATTTTAGCAAAAAAAAAACATAAAAAAAAGACCCCAACCAACAAAAAAACAGGGATATATGAAAAGGTGAAAACCGCGTTACAGGTGAAAAATTGAGGGGAGAAAAAAAAGGAAAAAAAAAAACCCAAAAACATCCAAAAAATAAAAATAGATAGTTATTGGTTAATTAATAAATAATAATTTTAATTTTGGGGAAAAATCGTTTGGGAAAAGGGGCCCCCGAAAACGCCAATTTCCCAAAGAGCATCCTACCCCCTACTTCCCACCTTTTATAGTCTACTACCTTAAAAATTCAAAAAATTTGGGGGAAAAAATAATGGGAAAATCTAAAATCCAAGCTGTACAACTCCCTTTAAAATTCCCCAAAAATGAATGACCAAACCCTGGTCCAGATCAACTCCAACTCTATTACCCGTAAAAATTTCCAAAATGATTGACCCAAAAACCCTCTTTAAAGGGTCTTACTCCCAAACTGTTCTACCCCTTTAAAAATTGGGGATAATGACGGGCCAAATATGGACCCAAATTTCCCAAAATGGGTGCACCTATCAATGACCAAAACCCCCTCCCCATATTTGGGGTTTTTTACTGGAGGATAATAATTTTTTTTCCTCAAACGCGGGAGCAAATCAATTTTTAGTGCCCCCCAGGCGGGAATGTGAGAAAAAAAATGATCATTAAGAATTGGGTGAAATCACATTCCAAAATCAAGGGTTGGGAGAAATTTGCATCCGGGATTATATCTAATTTTTAAACCCCAAAAGTATTGGGTTTTTAGGTATGGTTTTGGTTGGGGGGTTGAAAAAACTGGGGCGGGGAAAGGGGAGCAAAATCGCTTGCAGAAAACGGTTTAGGGAATTCCCAAAGGGGGCCACACATTGGGGTTTTGTCCCCAAAATTTAGAAAGGGATTTTAAAGTAATGCAGTCGTATATCTGAAGGGAAGCATAGGGTTTCCCTTGTACCGTAACCCCGATAAAACCACTGAATAAATACTGAAAATCCCTTTAAAAGTCCCAAGAAACACAAAAAAAATCCCCCAAAGCCCCAAAACCCCACATCCCAAAATCTTTTGGCAAAAAACAAGGATTGGAAATACTGCGACATCGTAATGGGGCCAGATGTTGGTGTGTGTTACGAGAGGGTGACACAAAGGGGGATATGTTTACCCCAATAAGTAAACTTTTCCAATTTTCGGCCTGGTTTTTGTATGCAATTGAAACGCGGTTTTTTGGGTTTTGCAGTATTTAGCAGAGCCCTTTAGGAAAGCTTGCCCAAAACCACGGGTTTAAATGGATGGACTATGACAAGGGAAATTCCGAAAAAGAATTGAAGAAGGTAGTCTATAAAAAAGTGGACCAAAAATTTAAAAAGGGGGTTTTAAAAGAAAACAAATTTTAAAGGGAAAAACTAAAAAATAAAGAAATTTTTAAAATATATAAAAAACGAAAGTATACAAAAAAATGGAAAAGTGATATAGAAAAAATATTTTTTAAAAGAAAAAATTCCAATTTAAAAAACACACATTCAGGAGGGAAAAATGATACTGGAAATGGGGGGGGGGGGGGGGGGGGGGGGGTTGGGGGTTTGGGGGGGGGGGGGGGGGGGGAAAAAAAAAAAAACAAAAAAAAAAAAACCTTTATAAAAAAAACACAAAAAAAAAAACCCAAAAAAAAAACAAAAAAACCCCACACACCAAAACCCCCACACAAACACAACACAAACACACACCCCCAAAAAAAACACACCAAAAAACACCCCACACACACACACCCCACACACACCCACACGTACAAGCAAAACACACACACAACACTTTCACACCCCAAACACACACACACACATACACACAACCCCAACACACACACCCCACACACACACACACCCCACACACACACACACACACAAACAACTCACACACACATACTCACACACAACACACAACACACATAACACACCACACACACACACACAAAACACAACACAAACCCACACACACAACACCAAACACACACACAAACTAACACACACCCTCATGAAACAAAGGAAAAAACCCCCCATGATCAAAAAAAACAAAAAACGAGAACAAAAGTCTTTATTAAGCAAAACAAAAAACCATAATAAAAAGACCACAACAAAAAACAAAACAACAGGGGTATAATTTAAAAAGGTGAGACAGCGGGTAAAGGTGAATGAATGAGGGGGGAAAAAAAAAGGAAAAAAAAAACTAAAAAAACATCCCGAAATAAAGGGTAAAATAGCTAATGGTTTAAATTTAAAAAATAATTAATTAAACATGGGGGAAAAACTCGGGGGAGGGAGCGCCCCATCCCCCAACCCCCAAGGCCTCCTACCATCCTACTCCCACCTTTATAGTTTTACTACTCTTTAAAAATTCAAATATGGGGGGGCCCCCCTAAAGGCCCCGATCTAAATCCAAGCTGTACAAATCTTAAAAAATTCCAAGATGATGGCCCAAAACCCTGGTCCCCGATCCCAACTCCAAACTCTATTACCCCTAAAAGTTCCCAAAATGATTGACCAACCACATCTAAAGGTCTTTCTCCCCCAAACTGTTACCCTTAAAAGTTTTCAAAAATAAAACGGATAAAAGGGGCCAAAATTCCAATATGAGCAACCCCATCAATGGGCCAGATCCAACCTTTCCCCCATATTTTTTTTTTTAAAATGGAGGTAATAATTCTTATCCCTTAAACTGCGGGAGCAAATCAATTTTTAGTGCCACCAGTGCGGGAATGTGAGAAAAACGATGATCATTACAGAATTGGATGCAAATCACATCAACATCAAGGTTTTAGAAATCTGCATCCGGCATTATATCTAATTTTAACCCAAACGTATTGGGTTGAGGTATGGTTGTGGTTGGGAGTTGAAATAGCTGGGGCGAAGGGCAGCAAGTCGCTTGCGAGAGACGGTTGAGGTGAATTCAAGGGTGCCACACATTGGGATTTTGTCCCAAGATTTAGACGGGATTATTCTGTATTTATGCAGTCGTTTATCTGAAGGTAAGCATAGGTTCCGTTGTACCGTACCTTGATATAAACCACTGAATAAATACTTGAATAATCCCTTCAAAAGTCCCAAGATAGACACAAAATATCCCAACGCCAAGACCTACATCCCAAGATCTTTTGGCAAAAAACCAAGGATTGGTAAATATCTGCGTACATCGTAATGAGGCAGATGGTGGTGTGTGTTATCGAGAGCTGACATCAAGGCGTATATGTGACACAATAAGTAGACTTTTACGAATGTCGGCCTGGTTTTTGTATGCAATTGAAAACTGCGGTTTCGGTTTCGCAGTAGCTCAGCAGAGCCTTCAGGAAGGCTTGCCACAGCCCACGGGTTAACTGGATGGACTATGACAAGGAATTCCTGAATAAGAATTGAAGAAGGTAGTCTATAAAGAGTGTTGACCAAGAAATTTTAAAGAAGGGCGTGGAATGAAATCAAATTTAAGGAACATCTACAAGAAATAAAGATTTATAATATATATATAAAAGACGACGTATACAAAAGATGGAAAAGTGATATAGAAAGATATATTATAATAGAAAATAATCATATTAAGATACACATCATTCAGGAGGAAACTGCATACATGGAAAAGAATAAGTAAACAAGAAGGAGGAAAAGAACCATGAGTGACAGAGAAAACAAAAACACAAATCAACAAAATATAATTATAAAACACAACTAAAACACACACACCCACCCACACACAAACACACACACACAAACACACACAAACACATACACAAACACACACATCGCACACAACACACACACACAACACACACACACACACACACACACACACACAACACACTACACACACTCACACACACACACTACACACACACACACACACACACACACACACACCACACACACACACACACACACACACACACACACACACACCACACCACACACACACCCAACACAACACACACACACACCACACACCACCACACACACACACACACACACACACACACACACACACACACACACTCACACACAAACACACACACACACACACACACACACCCACACCACACACACACACACACACACACACACCACACCACACACACACACACAACACACTAAACACACACCCTCTGAAAACAAAGGGAACACCCGATGATCAAAAAAACACAAAAACGAGAAACCAAAAGTCTCACAACAGCAAAACAAACACCATAAAAAAAGACACAACAACAACAAAACAACAGGGATATAGAGAAAGGTGAGGACAGAGATACAGGTGAATATATAGAGGGGATAAAAAAATGGGAAACAAAAACTAAACAACACATCCGAAATAAAGATAGATACCTATGGCTAATTAATAAATAATTAATTAATCATGGGGGAACACTCGCATCTGGAGGGAGCGCCGCAATCGCCAACAATCCTGAAGAGCATCCTACCATCCTACTCCGACTGTATATAGTCTACTACTCTTAAAAGTTAAAATATGGGGGACCAATAATGGTCCCAGATCTAACTCCAAGCTGTACAACTCTTAAAAGTTCCAGATGAATGACCAACCCATGGTCCAGAGAACTCCAAGCTCTATTACCCGTGAAAAGTTCAGATGATTGACCAACCACATCTAAGGATCTTACTCCAAGCTGCTCTACCCTTAAAAAATGCAAGATAATGACGCGACCAAATATGGACCAGATCCAATATGGTGTACCTTCAATGACAAGATCAAACACCCCAAATAGTTGTTTGGATACTGGAGGATAATAATTCTTATCCCTGAAACTGCGGGAGCAAATCAATTTTAGTGCCACAGTGCGGGAATGTGAGAGAAAAAAAACGATGATCATTACAGAATTGGATGCAAATCACAGCAGCATCAAGGTTGTAGAAATCTGCATTACTGCCTTATATCTAATTTTAACCCAAAAACGTATGGGTTGAGGTATGTTGTGGTTGGGAGTTGAAATAGCTGGGCGCAGGGCAGCAAGTCGCTTGCGAGAGACGGGTTGAGGTGAATGCAAGGGTGCCAACATTGGGATTTTGTCCCAAGATTTAGACGGGATTATTCATGTAATTTATGCAGTCGTTTATATAACCCGCAAGGTAAGGATCGGTTCCGTTGTACCTTAACCTTGATATAAACCACTGAATAATACTTGAATAATCCTTCAAAAGTCACCAATATAGACACAAAAGATCCCAACGCCAAGACCTACTCCAAGATCTTTTTGCAAATGACCAATGATTGGTAATATCTGCGTACATCGTAGTTAGGCGGATGGTGGTGTACTGTGTTATCGAGAGGCGACATTCAAGCTCGTATATGGACACAATAAGTATACTTTTCGAATGTCGGCCTGGTTTTTGTATGCAATTGAAAACTGCGGTTTCGGTTTCGCAGTAGCTCAGCATGAGCCTTCAGGAAGGCTTGCCACAGCCCACGTGTTAAACTGGATGGACTATGACAAGGAAAGTCCGAATAAGAATTTCAGAGGGTAGTCTATAAAGAGTGTGACCAAGAAATTAATAAGGGTGTGGAATGAAATCAAATTTAAGGAAACATCTACAAGAAATAAAGATAAAATATATATAAAAGACGACGTATACAAAAGATGGAAACGTGATATAGAAAGGATATATATACTAGAAAAATAATTTAGCATTAAGATACACATTCATGCAGGAGCGAAAACTGCATACATGGAAATGAATAAGGTAAACAAGAAGGAGGAAAAGAACCATGAGTGACAGAGAAACACAAAAACACAAATCAACAAAATATGAATTATAAAACACAACTAAAACAAACACACCCACCCACACACCAAAACACACACACACAGAACACACCACATAAAACACATACAACAACCACCACACATCGCACACAACACACACACACACACACACACACCAACACACACACACACACACACGTACACCACACACACACACACACACACTTACACACACACACACACATACACAATACACACACCACCACACCACACACACACACACACACAACACACCACACACACAACACACACACACACACACAACACACACAACTCACACACACACACTCTCACACACACACACACACACACACCACCACACACACCACACCACACCACATACACACACACACAAACACACACACACACAAACACCACACACAACACACACACACCACACCACACCACACACACCACTCACACACACACACACACACACAACACACACCCCATTGAAACAAAGGAACACCCGATGATCAAAACCCACACCAAAAACGAGAACAAAAAGTCTCATTACAGCAAAACAAACACCATAAAAAAAAGGACCACAACAACAACAAACAACAGGGGATATATGAGAAAGGTGAGGATTGAGGGACAGCGATTACAGGTGAAAATGAGGGGAGAAAAAAATGGAAACAAAAAACTAAAACACATCCAGAAATAAAGATAGATAGATATGTTAATTAATAAATAAAATTTAATCATGGAACATGTTGGAAGGAGCGCCGAATCGCCAATCCTGAAGAGCATCCTACCATCCTACTCCGACCTGTATAGATACTACTCATTAGAAAAGTTCAAATATGGGGGAACAATAATGGCCCCAGATCTAACTCCAAGCTGTACAACTCATTAAAAGTGTCCAAAATGAATGACCAACACATGGTCCAGATCTAAACTACAAGCTTATTACCCGTAAAAAAGTTCCAAGATGATGACCAACCACATCTAAGATCTTATCCAAGCTGTTTCTACCTTAAAAGTTGCAAGGATAATGACGGACAAAATATGGACCAGATTCCAATATGATGCACCTATCAAGGACAGATCCCAACTCCCACATATTGGTTTTATACTGGAGGATAATAATGTTTATCCCTGAAACGTCGGGAGCAAATCAATTTTAGTGCCCACCAGTGCGGAATGTGAGAAAAACAGTGATCATACAGAATGGATGCAAATACATCAACATCAAGGTGTAGGAATTTGCATCGGCCATTATATCTAATTTTAACCCAAACGTAGTGGGTTGAGGATGGTTTGTGGTTCGGGGAGTTGAAATAGCTGGGGGCGAAGGGTAGCAAGCGCTCGAGAGGACGGTTGAGGTGAATCAAGGGTGCCACACATTGGGATTTTGTCCCAAGATTTAAACGGGAGTATTCATGTATTATGCAGTCGTTTATCTGAAGGTAAGCATGGTTCCGTCTGTACCGTTACTTGATATAAACCACTGAATATACTTGAATAATCCCTTCACAATCCCAAAGATAGACACAAAAATATCCCAACGCCCAAGACCTACATCAAGATCTTTTGGCAAATAACAAGGATGGTAAATATCTGACGTACATCGTAATGAGGCAGATGGTGGTGTGTGTTAGCGAGAGCGACATCAAAGGCTTATATGTGACACCAATAAGTAGACTTTTACGAATGTCGGCTGGTTTTTGTATGCAATTGGAAAACTGTGGTTTCGGTCGCAGTAGCTCAGCAGAGCCTTCGGAAGGCTTGCCCACAGCCCACGGGGTTAACTGGATGGACTATGACAAGGAATTCCTGAATAAGCATTGAAAGAAGGTAGTCTATTACAGAGTGTGACCAAGAAATTAATGAAGGGAGTGGAATGAAATCAAATTAAGGAACATCTACAAGAAATAAAGATTATAAATATATATAAAAGACGGACGTATACAAAAGATGGAAACGTGATATAGAAAGATATCTTATAATAGAAACTAATCAATATAGTTACAACATATTTCAGGAGGAAAATGCATACCATGGAAATGAATAAGGTAACAAGAGGAGGAAAAAGAACCATGAGTGACAGGAGAAACCTTCTCAACAAAACACCACAAACAACAAAATATATTATAAAAACACAACTAAAACACCACACACCCCCCACACACAAACACACACACACAGAAACACACACAAAACACATACACAACCACAAAAAACCCACATCGCACACAACTACACACACATACACACACACACACACACACACACACACACACACACAACTCCACAC
>JACEEZ010018670.1:142500-149899 GCA_016584305.1 Chionoecetes opilio | reverse complement strand
TGATCATATATTATCTATATATATATATATATATATATATATATATATATATATAATAAAATATATATATATATAATATATAATATAATATATTTATATAATATTATTTATTATTAGTTAGATTGTGAGACTAGTAATTTCGTGAAATGGAATAAACTAAACTAAACTGCTGTGTGTGTGTGTGTGTGTGTGTGTGTGTGTGTGTGTGTGTGTGTGTTTTACATCACAAGGAACTGGCCAAGGGCACAACAAAAATGGGTAACACAAAGCCCGCTTAGTTGCCTGTCCCTATAAAAAGACAGTAAGAGAATAAAATACAAACAGAGGGGTAGGCCAATTTAGTTCGGGAGGTTTCTTGTTACTCTTCTTTTGAAAAGATTTAAGTCATAGGTAGTGGAAAATAGAAATAGGAAGAGAGTTCCTGAGTTTACCAGTGAAAGGGATGAAAGGGTAAAGATACTGATTAACTCTTGCATTAGGAAGATGGACAGAATAGGGATGAGAATGAGTAGAAAGTCTTGTGCAGCGAGGCCGCGGGAGTGGGGGAGGCATGCAGTTAGCAAGTTCAGAAGAGCAGTGAGCATGAAAATAACGGTAGAAGAGAGCAAAAGAAGCAACATTGCGGCGGTGATTTAAGGATTGAAGACAGTCAGTCAGAGGAGAGAAGTTGATGAGACGAAAAGCTTTTGACTCAACCCTGTTTAGGAGAGCTGTATGAGTGGATCCTCCCCAAACATGTGAGACATACTCCATACATGGGCGGATAAGGCCCCTGTAGAGAGCAAGCAATTGGGAGGGGAAAAAAAAAGGACGCAGACGCCACAGCACACCTAACTTCTTAGTAGCTGTTTTAGCAAGAGATGAGATGTGAGATTTCCAGTTCAGATTTTTAGTAAAGGATAGTCCTAGAATGTTCATTGTAGAAGAAGGAGCCAGTTGAGTGTCATTGAAGAAGAGAGGATAGTTATCTGGTAGGTTTTGTCGAGTAGATAGGTGAAGAAATTGGGTTTTTGAGGCATTGAACAAAACAAGGTTTGCTTTGCCCCAATCAGAAATTATAGAAAGATCAGAAGTTAGGCGCTCGGTGGCATCTCTCCGTGAATCACTTAGTTCCTGTTGAGTTGGACGTCTAATAAACGACGTTGAAAAATGCAGGGTAGAATCATCAGCGTAGGAGTGGATAGGGCTTTGAGTTAGACTTAGAAGATCATTAATAGATAATAGAAAGAGAGTGAGTGATAGGACAGAACCCTGGGGAACACCACTATTGATAGATTTAGGAGAAAAACAATGACCGTCTACAGTAGCTGCAATAGAACGGTTTGCAAGGAAACTTAAAATGAAGGTACAGAGAGAAGGATAGAAACCGAATGAGGGTAGTTTGGCAATTAAAGATTTGTGCCAGACTCTATCAAAAGCTTTTGATATGTCAAGGGCAACAGCAAAAGTTTCACCGAAACCCTTAAAGGAGGATGACCAAGATTCAGTTAGGAAAGCTAGAAGATCGCCAGTAGATCGCCCTTTACGGAAACCGTACTGACGATCAGATGGAAGATTGTGAGCAGATAGATGCTTAAGAATCTTCTTATTAAGTATATATTCAAAAACTTTAGAAAGGCAGGAAGTCAAAGCTATAGGACGGTAGTTTGAAGGATTAGAACGGTCACCCTTCTTAGGAACAGGTTGGATGTGAGCAAACTTCCAGCAAGAAGGAAAGGTGGAAGTAGATAGACAAAGACGGAAAAGTTTGACCAGGTATGTGTGTGTGTGTGTATTCATCTAGTTGTATTTTTACAGGGCCAGAGGAACGCTCGTATGGCCCCGTCTCCATATCAACATTTATTTTTCTCATTAATTTTTTTTTAGTGTTGGCCGAAGCCACCACCCCGGGAGGGGGGTCACAAACCCCCGGCTAACACCCGGTACCCATTCACTGCTGGGTGGACAGGGGATCGGGTTTTAAGAAGACCGCCCGTCTGTCTTTGCTCCGCCCGGGGATCGAACCCCGGACTTCTCGGTTGTGAGCCGAGCGTGCTATCCCTTACACTATGGAGTACCCTTGGAGTAGTGTGTGCGTGCGTGCGTGCGTGCGTGCGTGCGTGCGTGCGTGCGTGCGTAGTAAATTATATATTATTTACTAAATCACTTAATATATATATATATATATATATATATATATATATATATATATATATATATATATATATATATATTATATATATATATATATATATATATATATATATATATATATATATATATATATATATATATATATATATATTATATTAACATTGTGTTCCTACTTACCCCTCAGCGCTCCACATATGTTATGGCTCATATTTTACCTTCCCCTGATTGTGACCACTTACTCAATATATCAATTTAAGTGCACACTAAGGGGTAAAATTAGTTTTTTTTTTTTTTCATCCTGGCCTATAGCACTTGTTAGGCAGTGACCTCCAGGGGTGGGATGGTAGGCCCTGGAGGTTCACTTGAGGGCTGTGATGGTTGGCCCTGAAAGTTCACTTGAGGGCTGTGATGGTTGTTCCTCGCCCGTGGTGGCGCAGCTAGGATTTTTCTGGTGACGCCTATGATTAGAGGGTCATGCCGCCCCCCTGTGTCCTCCGATGCACTCGCATTCGAAGGGCAGCATGTAGGTATTCTTAGGCCACTCGACGGTACAGAAAGTTATTAATGGATTTTGTTTCTCATCGGAGATAGAACGCAGGTCACCGAGAACGCCACTCGGAGACGCTAACCACTCTGCTACCGCCTTCCCAAATCCGAACATAAGAACATAGGAAAATAAGGAAGCTACAAGAGGCCGTGAGACCTACACGTGGTAGTTCCTGTTACTTCTTAACACTACCTACATCCACCTTTCATCCCCATCCATGAATTTATCTAGCCTCCTTTTAAAGCTCCCTAACGACACCGCACAAAGTACCTGTCTACTCAGTCTTTTCCAATCATTTACGACCATATTTGTGAACAAGTTTTTCACTATTTCTTTTTTCAATTTTCGATTTTCCAGCTTGAATCCGTTACTATGTGACGAAAACTTGAAAATGTTTTCGACGATTTTCATAAGTGAAAAAATTATATTGGTGAATTTTTGACATAACATTAAATATCTCAATATATACAAGAGATAATTGACTTCTGATAATGGCTTTGGATAGAACACATCAAGCTTAACAAATTTGCTTTTATGCGTTTTTCCTCTAGGCCTATTAGTTACGGAATAAAATGCTTTTATAAGGAAACAAACGGTGAAATATATGTGATATTTATACCCTATTTAAAAATACCTATTAAGAGTATATATAATTAGAGGTGTAGGCTATTATATACGCTTAATAGGGGTACAATAATATACCCCTAACAATCTCCTAAGAGATACTTTAATAAATTATGTGAAAATACTGAAATTATTAAAAGAAAATATATATTATTAAAAAACAATGAAATTATTAGTCCTAGAGGAAACATTAATAGGGTAACAACAAACAAACGTTAAGCCTGAAGTGTTTTACCTATTGATATAATAGGTATCGCAAAAAAGGGATTTTTCCCTTGCTGAAAAAGGGAATCACCTTTGATTTTCGGAAAAAATCATACTTTCTTAAATAACTCGAAAACTATGAGGTTTACACGAGATTTCTAGGACAGAGTAAAGATAAAGCTTGAACAGGGCTCTCTGATGAGCCGTAGTAAAATGAATTTGGAGTTTAGATAAGTGAAAAAATGTATTGGTATATTTTTTACATACTATTAAATATCTCAAAATCTACAAGAGATATTTGACATCTGATAATGGCATTGGATAGAACGCATCAACCTTAACAACTTTGCTTGCATCTTTACCCCTTGGCTTAATTGTTACGGTGTAAAATTATTTTATAAGGAAACAGGGTGAAATATATCTATGATATTAATAGTCTATTTAATAATCCCTATTAAGAATATATATAATTAGAGTGGTAGGATATTATATACCCATAATAGGGGTACAATTGTACCGGGAAAGTGGTACATAACTTTAATATAGTGAGTAGAGGCAGGGCAGGAATATGAGATGAGATGCTGGTGGCGGGCGTGTTGGTAGCGTCGGTTGTGGTAGCCGTGGCACGAGCGGTTAAGGCTCGGAGGTATACGTGGGTTTAAGGTCTCTGTGTATGTCTTACCGATATGTCTCTTAAAGATACGTGCATGGGTATGAGGAATAATTACCAACTTGTAGACAGAAGATGAAGTATATTGCTCAGCAGAAGTGGAGTACAGGAACAATGGAATATGTTGGGGCGGGCGGCACAACGTGGCCGCCCCGACGAGACGAGCGCAGAATATGTGTGTGACCTCTGAGGGCCGTGAGTAGTGGGTTGAGTGTGAGTCTGCCGGGCAGACGCGTCAACCACCTTTATAGACAGGTCAAGGAGCGCGGAGAAAAGACACCTGGCTAATGGAGGCGTGACAAATAGAAAAATTCCTCTAAACAGCTGCCTAGTCGGTGATATCAAAAGAATATAGAAAGAAGGTGCTAAGACAGCAATTGGAGAGTATTTGGAGAGAGGACACCTACAGTACAGTACATTATCCCCCCGTCGAAAGAATACGTGGCCTCACGTATTATAGGGATATAAAGATATGAACATAACATAGGAGATATATAAGGGACCGTAAGGGGTAAACATGAAGATGAATGGCAACACCAAAAATTGATTGAAATAAACCGATAACCAAAAATGACGCTAAGGAGAATATATGAAAATGAATCACTAAAAAAAAATACAAGTATGGAAAATACTACACCAAGATAACATGAGAAAATCACACAAAATAATGAGATAAACTGTACTAAATGAGAAAATATGAGAAAATCCCACAAATATGGAAATATAAAATCACACCAAAGTAGAATATATGAATATCACTAAAAAAAATGGGAAGATAAATCACACCAAAGTCGAATATATGTTAAGTTAACCACTTAAAAAATGAGGGGATAAATCACACCGAAGTTGAATATATGTTAAGTTAACCACTGAACCACTATGCCATGGAGGCAGGGGACTGAAATAAGCTGCACCAGAAATACGTTAACCACGCAAGCAGGCACACTGACAAGACGTGGACATAAAATAACTTGATCAAGAATTACTTACTAATTAACTACTCAAGCACAAGCAAGACGTAGACTGAAATATGCTGAACAGTAAACACTTGAACCACAGAAATAAGGTGAAACATAACTGAGTTAACCACGTTACCAGCCGTGGACAAAGTACGCAAACATTATATCATTGGTCATGAGAAACCGTATACCTTATATAAAAAATTAGCATTGTAACTCTATTGTCAAAGGACGCGCTGTAACTGAACACAAGCGAACAACAAAGCAAGAGATAGCCATAAACGTTATTCTATCCTACATACCAGCCGAAACACCATGGTTAGCCAACGTAAGAGAAAAATGGTCGTGACAACATTATACAATATCAAAAGTGAAAAGTATGACTAAGATACCTGATCTAAAAGTCTTCAAAGTATACACGTAGAAAATTATGACCAAAAATGAAACGTACTTACACATTATGTATCAACTTTTCAACACAGACATAAAATGAGGATCTACTCCATTGTCCAAGACGCGCTGTAACCGATACAGGGAAACAACCAGTAAGGAAATAAGAGACTGCAGTTACTATAACCAAACCAGCCGAAAACACTGACAAGCCAACGTAGGAGAGATAAGTTGAGGAATGGGCGGCGGGCGTGGGCGTGAGCCACGAAGCAGGCCGCGGAAGGCGGACACGATGCCACTGTAGACATCGCCGATAACCTAACCTCAGCCCAAGAGGTTTAGCAAGGAGACACGCAGGTCAAAAATCTACCAAAAATGAACAAGCAGCTAAAGAAAATGACAAAAATAGTTGCAACCCAAACATAATCACAGAAAATGCACTCGAATGAGAAAAATTGCCCAAAATCTAGCAACACTGTGCTGAGATGAAAAATGTAACCAGAAATGTGTCAAATAAAGTAAAAATATAGGGCACACACAGAATATCGCAAAGCACAGGTGACATTTAGTCACGTTTCAAAGTGACAAGAAAAATAATAACACACGCAAAATATGAAGAGTCACAATTGTCCAGTGACGAGAAAATAATATAACACTTGCTGACGACTCACGTTAGCAGGGAAGAAGCAGGAACAGACCACGATGGCCGCCACGAGGGCACGGATGTGGAAGATGAGCACGTGCGAGGGGCACGGGCGTGGAGAGACCAGAGTACCAGAGGAGAGACCACACGCTACATCAGAGCGGGCGTGTGGATGCGGGCGGGGGCCGCAAGCTGTGCAAAGGTCGCACATGACATACCAGACATCAGGGGCGTCGACAGGGGCGCGCAGGAACATCAGGGACACGAGGAGGAGGAGGAAGATCGTAGAGACATCGTAGCGAGGTAGAACATTAGGACATCATGGGACAGCAGGACATCATGGGACATCAGGACATCAATATTGAGCAACACGTGCATGGTGACGCACATACCCACACAAAAGAGACACAGACAATAGACCAAACACCAAGCTGTCACCAATCTGTACCGGGGATGTGTAGTGGCTAGTACTTGAATATGATGAGTAGAGGCAGGGCAGGAACATGAGATGAGATGCTGGTGGCGGGCGTGTTGGTAGCGTCGTTGTGGTAGCCGTGGCACGAGCGGTTAAGGCTCGGAGGTATACGTGGGTTTAAGGTCTCTGTGTATGTCTTACCGATATGTCTCTTAAAGATACGTGCATGGGTATGAGGAATAATTACCAACTTGTAGACAGAAGATGAATATATTGCTCAGCAGAAGTGGAGTACAGGAACAATGGAATATGTTGCGGCGGGCGGCACAACGTGGCCGCCCCGACGAGACGAGCGCAGAATATGTGTGTGACCTCTGAGGGCCGTGAGTAGTGGGTTGAGTGTGAGTCTGCCGGGCAGACGCGTCAACCACCTTTATAGACAGGTCAAGGAGCGCGGAGAAAAGACACCTGGCTAATGGGGGCGTGACATATAGAAAAATTCCTCTAAACAGCTGCCTAGTCGGTGATATCAAAAGAATATAGAAAGAAGGTGCTAAGACAGTAATTGGAGAGTAATTGGAGAGAGGACACCTACAGTACAGTACACAATAATATACCCGTGATAATCTCTTAAGAGACACTTTAATAAATTATGTGAAAATACTTGGATCGTATATATAGGCTTGGTGAGGTTAGGTTAGGTTAGGTTTAGTTTTTTTTGTTTTGCCAATGAAATTATTAGTCCTAGAGGAAACATTAATAGGGTAACAACAAACAAACGTTAAGCTTGAGGTGTTTTACCTATTGATATAAT
>JACEEZ010018670.1:135000-137500 GCA_016584305.1 Chionoecetes opilio | reverse complement strand
CAACATTTCCATTAAGATAAACAACATTGAAATACTTAGAGTTAAAGAAGCAATATTCTTAGGGGTAATAATAGATGAACATTTACGATGGAAAGCTCATATAGATTACATTAAACTGAAAATTAGTAGAATAATATGAGTGGTATATAATATAAGATCTAATATGAATGATAGCAATGTTAAGCAAATATATATGTCACTGGTTTACCCACACTTAAAATATTGTGCCGCAATTTGGGGAGGTGCATGTCCCACATACCTTCATAGCCTCTTTGTTACACATAAACAAAATATTAAGAGTAATGTATTACTGTAGTCGTTATCAACACACTAATCCTTATTTCAAGAATAATTCCTTATTAAAATTACAAGATATCATAAGCTTTCGAACAGGTATTTTTGTATACAATGCATTAAGTAACTGTGTCATTACTATTGACTATACACGGGCACCACACAACATTGCGACAAGGAGCACACGTCATGAGCTGAGACTTCCTCGGTGCAGAACATCACACGTCCAGCAGAGTGTCCTTGTCAGGGGTTGTAGGACATGGAAACAGGAACTACCACGTGTAGGCCTCGCGGCCTCTTGTAGCTTCCTTATTTTCTTATGTTCTTATGTTCTTATGGAATACACTCTCAGACGACACTAAAAATTCCACTTCCAAGAACATGTTCAAGTCGAGGATTAAACGATAATTATTTGCTAGATACGAATCGTTACTATAGGTACCTGTGTATGATCATGTAGGTGTGGATGAATATGTTTATGTGTGTATATGTGTGTATTTGTGAATGTGTGTATGTGTATGTATTTGTGTATGCGTGTATATGTATGTATTTATGTATGAGTGTATATACGAGTATGTATATATGCATGTGTTTATGTATGTATATATGTGTGTATGTATATGTGTGCGTAAGTATGTAGGTGTATAAAAATCAGAATAGCTAAAAATTACATTTATGTATATTATGTTGAGTTGTCTGCGGCCATCGCTGTGAGAGAAATTTAACCTAGAGATAATTTGATTCAGGCCCGTAATAGAGCATTTGCTCATCGGGCCCTACCATATAACTCACCATGTATTTCCTTGTACTAAATTGTAGCATGACGGCCAATAAATTATTATTATTATTATTCTCTCTCTCTCTCTCTCTCTCTCTCTCTCTCTCTCTCTCTCTCTCTCTCTCTCTCTCTCTCTCTCTCTCTCTCTCTCTCTCTCTCTCTCTTCTCCTCTCTCTCTCTCTCTCTCTCTCTCTCTTCTGCTCTCTCTCTGGCTCTCTCTCTTCTCTCTCTCTCTCTCTCTCTCTCTCTCTCTCTCTCTCTCTCTCTCTCTCTCTCTCTCTCTCTCTCTCTCTCTCTCTCTCTCTCTCTCTCTCTCTCTCTCTCTCTCTCTCTCTCTCTCTCTCTCTCTCTCTCTCTCTCTCTCTCTCTCCACTAAAATTGGTACAAAGTCAAAGGTTGTTGTAAACCTACACATATACACAAGAGGTAAATATATTTTCTATGCCAACAACTACAATGCAGTCATTTTCTTATGATAGTTGGCCATTAACAATGTCTTCCAAACCAAACTAATTTTGTTTTAGCTTGCTTAATAGGAATGGGAATGATAATGATAATAAACATTATATAAGTAAAATGATAATGTTGATAATAATAATATTATTAATAATCGTATTCTCATAATGGAAAGAGGAGGTAAAAGGGAGTGGCATGGAGAGTAGTAGAGCCGTAGGTAGGGAGAGTAGCAGAGCCGTGGGTAGGGAGAGTAGGGGTGAGTGACGTCAGGTCTGGGCAAGACGCCACAGGTGCGTGTGGGTGGGTGGGGGATTATCCTCGTGAGGCTCGGGGCATATTTTAGAATAGGCCACGATACAAAATCGTCGTTTCATCACAACACTTTCACTGACGTCACTAAGCTGCGCGTGGTTTAACTTATGGTATGTCTATTAATCTTGGGATATTTATAGTGACGCCTGTGATTAGAGGCTCATGCCACCCCCCTGTCTCCTGCGATGCACACACAATCGAAGGTAGAGTTAATGGGCAGCATCTGGGTGTTCTAAGGCCACTCGGCGGTGCAGAAAGATTTTAAGTGGTTCAGCGAGAACGCAACTCGCAGACGCAAACCACTTTGCTACCGCCTCTCCAATATATATATATATATATATATATATATATATATATATATATATATATATATATATAAATATACTTAATATAAATATATATATACAAATATATATATATATATATATATATATATATATATATATATATATATATATATATTATATATATATATATTGATATAATATAAATATATTCTCGAACTCAAAGCTCTATCCACTCCTACGCGGATGACTCTACCCGACATTTTTCAACGTCGTTTATTAGACGTCCAACTCAACAGGAACTAAGTGATTCACGGAGAAATGCCACCGACCGCCTAAATTTTGATCTTTCTATAATTTCTGATTGGGGCAAAGC
>JACEEZ010018670.1:120000-127500 GCA_016584305.1 Chionoecetes opilio | reverse complement strand
CTAATTTTCAGTTTAATGTAATCTATATGAGCTTTCCATCGTAAATGTTCATCTATTATTACCCCTAAGAATATTGCTTCTTTAACTCTAAGTATTTCAATGTTGTTTATCTTAATGGAAATGTTGGTTATTGGCTGTCGCAAGCTAGGATGAGATAATAAATACTGTGTCTTGTTAAGGTTTAAAGAGAGCTTATTACTATCAATCCAGTTCGATACGTGTACTAATTCGCTATTTAAAGTAGTTTCTAATTCTCTATGGTCACGGCTTTTAAGATAAATAGTAGTGTTGTCTGCAAATAGAAGAAAATTCAGTGTATCACTTGAGTGCACTATGTCATTTATGTATATCAAGAATAGTATAGGTCCCAGAACTGATCCTTGAGTATTGCCATATTCGATTGTTTTAATATTGGATATTTTGTCATTGAAAATTACATACTGCTTCCTGTCTCCTAGATAACTCATAAACCAATTATTTGCAGTTCCCCTTATCCCGTATATGAATATGTTTTCTAACAAAATACTATGTGAAATCGTATCGAATGCCTTAGCCAAATCACAAAATAGTGTTAGCTGAAACATTTTAGTATCCAATGTGTCATAGATAGTCTGGCAAAGACTGTGTACCGCCAATTCTGTGAAATGTCCAGCTCTAAATCCATACTGGTGATTAGTTAATATCGAGCACCGATGTAGGTAACCTTTTAAACACAGTACTTTTTTCAGTCGACCAAACCTGGTGGTCGAAATCCCATCCATGACTTGTTGGGTCCATTGTCGGAGGTGATTCTGCAAGTGCCGCTTTCCATGTTGCGACTTGCAGGTGACATCTGTTGATGTTTTCGATGAACGCATCATTGGTTGGTGGAAGGGAGCAGAGTTTGACCGATGATGCCCCACTCTTCCCTGTTTTGAAACGCCACATTTTTATTCTGCATTCGGTCATGGATGTACACGACTCTGCGACCTTGCCATATGTCGCACATATGAACTTTGTGGCTTGAGCTTGGACCGATTTCATATCAGCCTTCACATCACCAACTTTAGATAGGGAGAGTGTTCCCTTCTTGGCAAGTTTGATAACAGTGGCCTTGCCTACGCCATGCAAAGAAACTACAGTATCTGCTCCCGAGATCCCATGAATGGCGAGAAGATCATCTGCTATGTCGCTGTGTGTTGTTGCAGTGGCACCGATGTCGATAACGGCTCGTTCCTTCACTAGTGAGGACATAATCATTGGAGAAGGGTTGCTATCTCTACATTTAATGTGATAGAAGTGCACAAGTAGCACAAACACGTCAGTGTCCTCGCACACAACTCGGACAGACTTGCCCGCGAGTGAAGACGAGATGGCATGCTGTGTTATGATGATATCAGCCTCCTCGTGTGTGGAACAGAGATCATGCCGGTCAATCCTTACACCACCAACCATCTCCACTGGCGCGTCGCTGACACCAGCAATCGTGAGAGTATACTTCTGTGTTGCATTGGTGTAATAATCAAAGTTGAGCAGGCCGTCTACGAGCATGGCATTCAGTTGCATCTTGTTCTTCGTGTTGGTGAGAATGACTTGTTTGGCTGGAGTAGGCATGTCCAGAGTCAGCTTGTGTACACGGCTTGATCCAGCTCTCTGCATCCTCGTGAAGTTCTCGGTGCTGTTTGGGAAGTATCTGTCAAACACGAGGGTGACATTTGACTTTTGAAGAGCTTGATGGACAAACAACAAAAAGCCATCCACATACACGTGGAGTTTGTCTGACGGCCAGGTGAGAATCCAGAGGAGCGCTGAAACATCATAGATAACAATGTCGGGGATGGGGCAGTTACGCTCTGATATAGCCACTTGAAGTTTCAGTTTCAAGGTCGATTTTGACTTCGTGATTTTCATTTCACCGTCTGGGTTGAACATTGATGGTGGGTATGCGGCTAACTCATATGCCAACCCGTCGTCAAAGTTGATCTCACGTGAACCTGCAAGTAGACCAATGACACGTGCATAAATCAGTTCCTGATCATAGACACGTTCCTTGCCTACTAAGACGTGTTTCTTCTTCACATCCATGGTAACAACTAGTTTGCCGAGAGGATCGTAGAAAGATCCTGGCCAACCATCCTTGAAGTTGTTCATTGCCCGTTTTCCAAGACTGACGGCTTCATCCGCATTCACATCAGGGTGCGCGATTTGTCCTGTAACGATGTTCATCAGTGCACCATCCGGGTGCGAGTCATCATCCAGTGGATTAATGCAGACGTCCAGTGCTTTGCGTAGGCTTAGGCAATCAGCCTTGTCTACCTTGATTCGACCCTCAGTTTCCTCCTTGTGATGAGTGTGAAGAGTATGTTGTTCATTGTTGCTCATAGCCAGAACATGTTGTGATACTTCTCCAGTGAGGGCAAAGCTGAGGGCCCACTTCACCATCTGGTGGTAGTCAGTCGCCATTCCAGTAGTCAAAGCTGGCCCATGGCCCATGGGATATTTTGGAGGCCATATTTATTTTTTATGGTGACACATTTGTCAAAGCACATAAATAACCATTCCATTCGATTCCTTGTCCATAAAAACCTAGGAGTAGAGCCCAATATGAAGTCTCTAGCACAAATATTGACCGAGTTACGGCCATTTTAAGGATATGGGTCGGCGATGGCGGCCATCTTGGATTTACGAAAAAGCCACCGGACGAAATTTTGCACACCCTCCGGAAATTACTTCCTGAGGCCTTTATTGACTCATATCAACCATAAAAAAAGCCTGTACAACATTTCCACCCTAACTCAAAATTCCTCTTGACTACCTCCCTTAGAACCGTATAGTGACTGTGAAGGCCATCAAAGCAGCGGAAGAGGATGACGACAAGACCCTCGAGGATCTCCGAGCAGCAGCAAGAGCCGACCCTGTGTACGTCCGCCTACTCGCCTGCGTGACTTCGGTATTCCCTGCAAACTGCTACGACCTTCATAACTCCTTGCTTCCGTATTGGAAGATACGGGACGACCTCTACGCCGATGGTGAACTCGTCCTATACGGAGCAAGGGTTGTGGTTCCTGCCGCCTTACGTCGCCGCACCTTGACCCACTTGCATGACAGCCACCAAGGTGTCGAGGCGACTAAACGACGGGCGAGGCAGGCTGTCTTCTGGCCAGGAATTAATGCTGACATCAGCAGCACAGTTCAAGCCTGTGAGCCATACCAGATCCTCCTGCCGAGCCAGCAGAAGGAACCCCTACTGAGTGACGACCAACCTACGAGACCCTTTGAGTCCGTGTCGGCCGACTTCTTTTTTGTAGCAGGGAAGTCCTTCTTAGTCGTCGTCGACCGACTCTCAGGGTGGCCTGTGGTCGTCCCTTGCAAAGGCGACACTACGTCCGTTGCTACCATTATAATCTTCTGCCGCTACTTCCGAGATGTTGGTGTTCCCCTCCGCCTACGGACCGTCCGATGTAGGCCCCCAATTCACCAGCCAGGACTTCCGGCAATTCATGGATCGATGGGGAGCCTGACATGTGGTCTCGTCGCCACATTACCCACAGTCAAATGGTCATGCCGAGGCCGCAGTTAAGTCTGTGAAGTACTTCATACTCAAGGTGGTGCCTTCCGTCAACATTGACTGTGAGGAGTTCGACCACGGTCTACTAGAACTGCGCAACACTCCCAACTTCACAGGACGCTCCCCTGCCCAGATCCTCTATGGACATCCGCTTAGGTCTTGTGTCCCTGCTCACCCCCAGTCCTTCTCTAAGGAGTAGCAGGCCAAAGCCGAAGACTGTGACCTCCGTGCAGCTGCCCGCGCCGAAAACGTTACAGCTCGGTACGACCAGCACGCCCTCCTCCTTCCCAGGTTGAATGTTGGCCAGCATGTCCGCCTTCAGGACCCAACATCTCACCGCTGGGACAAGGTCGGAGTTGTAATGGGTGTCGGCGACAGGTCCAGGGAATATCAGGTGCGTCTCCCTTGTGGTCGTGTGTATTGGCAAAACCGCCGTTTGCTTCGTCCAGTGCAGTGCCATAGGGATGAATCCCTTCCCCAGTGTGAATCCCAAAGTGTTCATCCTCCCCCTGTGTCTCGTCGCTCAGTGAGGCTCCAGAACAAGGAGTCCGCTCGAGAATGAAACTACGAGCGTGAGAGGGAAGGGAGGTGCATGATAGGGAAATATTCCACTGTTATCATGTCCGTAGGAATATATATCATTATGTATGTATAGCGTACGACAATGTAAGATTTCACGTCTGGCAGCGACAATATAGCTCGCTGCCATGTTAGTAGCAGAGTAGCGTAGGATCGAGACACACTGAGGCCACACACGCTGTGCCCCCATCCTGTATCCCATAGAAGAATAAAAAATAAGAACCTTCCAGAAGCTTCCTAAGGACTTTCACTTATCCCTGGATTACGTAGATAAGGTGATGCATGGACTCAACACAGTCGCCTCGTGTCGGACATGGATGGGCAGATGACTCGTTGGGCTGAGTACTTTGGGCAGCTGCTCACGGTGGACCTTCCAATTGAGCAGCTTCACACCACTGGGTTACGGGCAGTGGATGCCGATCTTCCCATTGACGAAGCCGCACCCTCTCTTGACGAAGTCAGCGAGGTTGTAGCAAAGTTGCAGGGTGGAAAGGCAGCTGGTGTTTGTAATATCAGTGCGGAGCTCCTCAAAGCTGGGGGTGAGGCCATGATCCGCGGGTTGCATGCTGTTCTGACTGCCGTGTGGGAATCAGGTACAATTCCTCCTGACTGGAAAAGGGGGCTGGTCGTCCCTATCTGGAAAGGGAAAGGGGACCGTCAGGACTGCAACAATTACCGCGGTATTACACTGCTAAGCGTGCCAGGCAAGGTGCTTGCCCATCTATTGCTGACACGGATCCGCAGTCATCTGCTGAAGCATCAGAGACCTCAGCAGTCTGGGTTCACAACTGGTAAGTCAACAACGGACCGTATCCTAGCGCTTCGTGTCCTGGTGGAACGCCGACGTGAGTTTCGACAGGAGATGCTTGCAGCCTATGTTGATCTCAAGAAGGCGTTCGACTCAGTGCATCGTGAGTAACTCTGGGATCTTCTGAGACTTCGCGGGATTCCTGCAAGGACTATTGGTTTGATGACTGGTCTGTACTCTGGAACTGAGAGTGCTGTGAAGTGTGGGGGAGGTGTATCCAGCTTCTTTCCTGTGAATACAGGAGTGAGGCAAGAGTGCGTCCATGCCCCATTACTTTTCAACACTTGTATGGACTGGGTATTGGACAAAGTTGTAGATCAAAGTGATTGTGGAGCATCCCTCGGCAACACCAAGATCACTGATCTTGTTTTTGCCGATGATGGTGTATTCTTTGCTGAGTCGCTGGAGGTCCTGGTGATGGCTTTCGAGACGCTGCACAAGGAGGAAAAGCCTATGGGACATGAGGTCTCCTGGCTTAAGGCCAAGGTCGAGGTGTTTGGAGGCTTACCAGATGAAACAGTACAGTCTGTTCATGCGTGCGTTGAAGACATTGAGATCTTGGAAAGTTTTACATACCTTGGTAGCGCAGTCCATTATGACGGTGGGTCACGTCAAGAAGTCTTATGGCGGATTGGCATAGCCAAAGACTACTCTATACTGGACTTGCTACTCGTGCCCCGCGCCAACCCGCCCATGACCAGTGGAGGCCAGTTTTGCGATTCCTGCCATTTTCGAACATCACTCCCATCTTCCTTCCTATGGTTTATAAGTATAAATGATATACCATTATCTTCGTAAACGTTTGTTCTATAATATTATCAAATAAAAAACAGTAAAATACACTAAAGAAATGTCATTACGAGAGAGTAAAGAAATATGGATGAATTCAATATTCATTTAAACTCTTCCCCATTTAATATTTTGCGCAAAAAAACTTTTTACATGCAACATAACAATAGAAGCGGATATTCATTAGCTTTCCATTGATATATTTTACTTTCTGATATTGAAACCATTATGGAATGCCATTATGAATGCCATTATGGAATGCCATTTCTGGAATTAGAACCATGCATAAATTAGCGTTAACTAAAAATATAACATCATCAATCGGATCGGCAAGTAAAAAAGTGTTCCATGAATACAGTAGATTATGGTTTATCAGTATAAATGATACACTGTTATCTTCGTAAATGTTTATACTCTAATATTATCAAATAAAAAAACTGTGAAATACACTAAAGAAATGCCATTATGAGACTGAAGAAATATGCATAAACTTAATATTCACTTAACACTTCGCCATTTAATATTTTGCGTGAAAACTTTTTACATGAAGCATATCAATAAAATCGGAATTGTATTAGCTTTCCATTGATATATTTCGGTTTCTGATAAATGAATTAGAACCATGTATAAATTTGCGTTAACTAAAACAATTACATCATCAATCGGGTAATTTTCCCGATTGCTGAGGTTATTTATTTAGTTAACGCTAATTAATGAATAGTACTAATTCATTTATCAGAAAACAAAATATATCAATGGAAAGCTAATAACATTCCGCTACTATTGATGTTTCATGTAAAATGTTTTTCCCAAAAATATTAAATGACGAAGAGTTTAAGTAAATATTGAGTTCATGCATATTTCTTCACCCTTTCATAATGATATTTCTTTAGTGTATTTTACTGTTTTTTATTTGATAATATTATAGAACAAACATTTACGAAGATAACGGTATATTATTTATAGTGATAAACCATAAGAAGGGAAATGGGAGTGATGTTCGAAAATGTCAGGAATCGCAAAACTGACCTCCACTGGAAATAGCCTAAACTGAGTAGCAAGTCCAGTATACAGTAATCTTTGGCATAGCCCACGGTGTTATGGACTTGCTCAGGAGGAGTATTTGGCGTTGTCGGTAACTGTGCAGGAGGACAAGGATCCGGATATTCAAGTCGCTTGTGATCCCTGTCCTACTCTATGATTGTGAGACATGGACACTAAATAGCGACTTGAAGAGACGAATCTATGCCTTTGGTAATAATTGTCTTCGCATAATCATGGGGTTTCGCTGGGATGATTACGTGTCAAATCAGCGATTGCACCATGAAACTGAATCTATGCCTATTACCTGCATAGTCCGTCAGCGCCAACTTCGGCAATATGGGCATGTGGCACGCTACCCTGAAACCGATCCTTAGCATCGGGTTGTATCTGCAAGAGACAATCTGGCATGGAGGAGGCCAAGGGGGCGCCCACACGGCTCGTGAATCGGCAAGTTGATGTTTCTTGTCGAGACTCTCTTGCCGAGAGTCGAGTGAAAGGAGTGTAGCCTCGGTGTAGTCTTAACAACAGTGTTTGTTGTGTTGCACTAGTATCGGGAATTGAGTTAATAAAATTTCCTTTTCCGGTTTTATTACAGAATAAAATTTCTTACAGATTAACAAATATCTTGCTTTCGTGCACACTCGCTCACTTTCACTCCGCTCGGTGCTCTGTCTAACACGATATGCAATGTACATCTGAATGGATCAAGAGCTGATCTAAGTCTGTCCTAAGA
>JACEEZ010018670.1:92500-112500 GCA_016584305.1 Chionoecetes opilio | reverse complement strand
TGCACACCCTCCGGAAATTATGACCTTTATTGACTCATATCAACCATTAAAAAAGTCTGTATAACATTTCCACCTTCCGGGCCATATTCACTATATTCCTCCTGACTAAGGAGGCCGCAATTGCACACAGCGTCTCGTCTTCAAGCGTGGGGCGACTGACAGGGGCGCGGGACAAAGCGTCAGGGATGCAGAGCAACTTGCCCGCGCGCCACACGGCTGTGAAGACATATGGCGAGAGCTTCTCCTTTAGGCACTGGAGGCGAGAGTTCTTTACAGCGTCCAGCGTGTATTGATTAAGAATAGGAATGAGTGGGCGGTGGTCAGTCATCAAGGTGAAGTTCTGAAATCCCACCAAGTAGAACTTACACTTGGTCATCGCCCAGACCACAGCCAACATCTCCAATTCAATGGTGGCATAACGGGTCTCGGTATCGGTAAGGAACCGCGAGCCACATTGAACGAGACGTAACTGCCCATTGTCATAATCTTGCAGGAGGGCATATTAGGCCGTTGAGACGCGAAGCATCCGTCTGTAGGATAGTGGGCAGGGCTGGATCGAATGGAGCGAGAACTGGTGGACTGGAGAGGGCTGTCTTCACGCGGCGGAAGGCCTCATCGTGGTCTGGAGCAACAATAATGCTCTCTTGGGGCTCATCAGAGGGCGTAGCGGGTGAGCAGCGGCAGATATATCAGGGGTGAACTCAGCCAACTGATTCACCAGGCCCATAAATGACCTGACGTCCGTCAAGCTAGCTGGGGTGGGAAAGTCCCTGATTGCGCTGACTTTCTTTTGATCAGCCGCGATGCCATCTTCTGAGAGCTTGAAACCACAGAAGTCTACCTGAGGTGCGGCGACCACAAATTTGTTCCTGTTGAGGGTGATCCCGAAATTGCGACACCTGGTAAGTACTTCATGGATATGGTGGAGATGTGTAATGTAGTCCACATCATACAGCAGTACGTCATCGACCACTTTCACAAAATTCATTATGCCTTGCAGGGCCCTATCACCACGCAAGCAGAATGCATCGCCAGTGGCTGCGAAGTCCATCGGTCCTCTGCAATACTGGAACCGGCCATATGGCGTAATGAAGGTGGTCAAGTGTTGGTCCTCCTCAGCAAACTCAATCTGCCAATAACCGCAGAGAGCATCCACCGTGGTGAAGTAACGAGCCTTCGGGTCCACACTACGAATAGCAGTAAAGGGTGTAGGTAAAGGATGGGCTAGGCGGGACACTTGCTTGTTCAGCTTGGACAAGTCTGTTGTGATGCGTATTCCACCATCAGGCTTGGCGACGGCGACGAGCGGATGGCACCACTCCGAGGGATCGTCACCAGCGGGCTTGATAATCCCTTGGGCTACCATAGAGTCAAGCTCCTTCTTGACTTGGTACTTGAAGGCCAAGGGAATTTGACGAGGAGTGTAGATGGCGAACGGTACTGCACCATCCTTAAGATAAATCCTCATGAGAGTACCCACCATAGGTTTAAGTGGTGTGGATCCTAGAGCAGCCTTGTCTACCAAAACGTCCTGAAACTCCTTCAAGAAGTAGGCCTTGGCCTGTGAAGGTGACATGGTAGTTGAAAAAGGGAGCTCTGTGCATCTGTTCACATGCGTGACTTCTAAGCGGCTTCATTGGCTTCGGGAAGTCTGGAGATATGATGGCTAACTCTTGACAGTGGCCATATGAGAGAAGTAGAGTCGGGATGCCCTCATAAACTCGAATCCAGGCAGAGCAGAACCGCTCGCCTAAAGTGAGAGTAGCCGAGAATGTACCGAGAGCAGGAGCCATCTCGGAACCATCAGCCATCGACGTTGTAGTCGGCAAAAGGGGCTATAGGCTACTCCGGGGAATACCCAGACTCTCTAGGTGGTGCGGGCCAATCACCGAGATGTCAGCACCTGTGTCAGGCATCATCAGCAGGCGTGAAGTGACATCTCCATGCGTGATGAGTACACAGATGTTTTGGGGCATCTTGGAGTTGGAGCAAGGAGAACCCATGCGACGACAACTGTTGTGTCTTGCGTCCCGAGGTTGGCCAGAGGTAGGGGAAGCACCATTACTACCTGAGGTTCCACGTTTAGAGTAAGTGCGACGGTCCTTCTGCTGTCCTTTGCAACATGAGTCGTAATGACCAAAGCGAAGGCAAAGGCGACATTGAGCCTTGTTAGCAGGGCACTTTGCTGTAAATGGAAAGTGACCTCGATGGCCATAACTATGACAGGTGCGCTGAGCAGCTGGACACTGTGCTGTACCGTGCTGTGTCGCGCAGCACTGGCAAACATATGCAGGCTTGGGTGTCGCTGAGGAATGAGGGGCCGTCTTGGCGCGTCCCGTCTGTTTCTTGGCCTTCTGATACGATGACACGGCTTGCACTTGTTCAGGTGGGGCGCGAATGGCAGAGGTTGCACACCTGGCGGCCTCGTAAGAGCGGCAGGCTGTGACGACGTCCTGAAGAGAGCAAGTTTCCTCCAGGGAAATGATGCGCTGGACCAGCTCTTCATCCTTTACACCCATCAGGATCAGCGTCTTGATTTGGGTCTCCTGGCAGACAGATGAATGCCCGGGGCAGACGTCAACTTCCTCCGCGACGCGGCGCAGGCGGACGTAGAACTCGTTAAACGATTCACCGTCCAACTGCTTGCAGCTGAACAACTCTCTCCTGCGTATGACCTCGTTACGTAGCCCCTTGATATGTAACTGAAGAGCATCCAATACCTCGTCGACGGACTTGTCTATAGAAGGTGGTATCTGTAAAGTATGCTCCAGAGCATGCTGTGTTTCCAGGGAGAGGCACATACGTAGCTGGGTGAGTTGTTTGGGCTGGGGTAGGCTAGACAAATCTACCATCGTGGCATAATCGTGCCAACTACGCCTCCATTCCCTGAATATCTGGAACGTAGCGTCAGGTTGAAGTGGTGGTGGTGTCTGTGTAGTAGCCTTTTGTGGGGGCGGGTGTGTGGGGGAAGGAGCCGCGTTAACACTCGCTGCTGTGGGCGGAAGCGGGCTCTGAGGTGCCAGCATGGAGATTAACGTCTGGAATTTTGCGTTGTCCTCCTCTCGGCGTAGGAGATCGTCGTTTCTCCTACCTTCCTCTTCTCGTTGTCTCCTTTCCTCGTCCCTACGTCTCGTATCTTTCATCCATTTGAATAGGCACAGGAAATCTGGACCCTGTGGTGGGGAAGGAGAACTTCGTCCCGCACCTCCAGGTGAAAGTGAAACTGGTGGCGGCGGTGGAGTTGGTGGCGAGGGGTCGGGAGATAATTCGTCGTCGAGTTGAGGAATGTCGGCTGCATGTTTTCTCGATGTGGTCCTTATTTCCATGGCCATGGTGGCGTAGACTGAACTAGACGAAGTCTACACTGATAAGACTTGTCAGTCGCTGGTGTCTTGTAGGCAGAATTATGTAAAATAGCCTTTAACAGACAGTCCGCGGGAAGTACTTGATACGTGCGTGTGTGTGTGTGTGTGTGGGTGGAGGCGAGGCGGGTAGGTGGAGTCGCGTTGCGGCGTCAACTCACTTTCCCTCTCAAACAATCAGTCACCCGTGAGACGTAGGTGAGGGAGGGTGTACTGCTTCGCTTTCCGTTCTTCGCCAAGAAAATGGCCAGGAGGTGCCCTTAGAATGCCAATTTGAGACACAAAATGACACTAGCACTTCACTGAACACACTGGATGCACAGTACCTTCACACACACGCCCAAGCTCGCTGTAACTGCACAGGACGCTATCACCACTGTAATCGCGTAGACACTGAAGCTTGCTGTGTTCTGTATTCCCTGTAGAAGCCGTACTTGCACTGCGCCATGTGTCGGGAGCATGTATCACCTTCTCCACGTAATCCAGGGATAAGTGAAAGTCCTTAGGAAGCTTCTGGTAGGTTCTTATTTCTTATTCTTCTATGGGATACAGGATGGAGGCACAGCGTGTGTGGCCTCAGTGTGTCTCGATCCTACGCTACTCTGCTACTAACATGGCAGCGAGCTATATTGTCGCTGCCAGACGTGAAGTCTTACATTGTCGTACGCTATACATACATACTGATATATATTCCTACGGACATGATAACAGTGGAATATTTCCCTATCCTACAGCGACCATCTGCTGCTCGAATAGCACTCGCCTGAGATGGAGACTTGGAACGGAACTTCTTCAGGGCTCGGTAGAAGGGTCGGAGGTCATTAGCGTTCAAATGGCCCTCGACATTCTCAGCGAGACTCCTGACATACCTATCCTTGTTTCGCCTCAGGAGGGTTCTAGTCTGGCGTGACAGAACCCTTTGCTGGTCCTGGTTCCCAGCCAGCCTGGCAGCGCGACTCTCCTCGATATTTCCCAGTGTCTCCGTCGAGACAAAACCACGCCTTGACCTCGGGCGCGCTCCCCAATACACTCCTTGTCAGCCTGGAGAGTTTCACGTTTGAAGGTTTCTCACAGTTTTACAGGGCCCTCGAGGGCACAGAGCACATCAAACCGATTTGAGACTGCCACTGCATACTCATGGGCACATGTCAAGTCCTTCAGTTTCTCAAGATGAAACACAGTATGATTACTTGTTGAGATTCTTCTGGACTTGACATGAAGCTTAAATGTAGCAACACCATGTCTGTGATCTGTGTGTGTGTGTGTGGTTACACGCTGTACACTACCACTTTGCATCTCTTGCATTTTCCCTGCGTAAATATCTCTGTCAAACAAGGTAACGACCATTTTTTGGTCACCAAGTCATCTTCTTTTCCTTCCCTACAGATCAGCTATCAACCCTCCTATTCCCTCCTCCCCTCTCTTCTTTCACTTAATATTCCCGTTCCATTTTTTTCCATTACAAAGGACTGGTCAAGGGCACAACAAAAAGAGGTAACAAAAAGCCCGCTTAGTTGCCAGTCCATATAAGGAAGACAGTAAGAGAATAAAAAAAAGGGGGGTGGGCCAATTTAGTTCGGTAGGTGTCTTGTCACTCTTCTCTTGAAAAAATTTAAGTCGTAGGAATGTGGAAAAATAGAAACAGGAAGAGAGTTCCAGAGTATACCAGTAAAAGGGATGAAAGAGTAAAGATACTGATTAACTCTTGCATGATGATGAAAATGGCCCAAAGCCAAAATGTGCTGTTTGCGGTATTGAGCTATCAAATGAATCTATGACCCCTATGAAAATTAAGAGACATTTAACAACAAAACAATCGGCCGATTTTTCAAACATGGACTTAGGCTAACCTAAGACTAACCATGGCCTTAGACAGACATTTCAGTTTCTTAAACATTTTCCCGGGGGGTTATATAATATCCCTAGACTTGGATGTGGGACAGGGTCGTGGGTGTCTAACAATTCCAATGTTATTTTCGTTAGTCTTCGACCAATCTGAGACTAAAACCCCTTTAAAAAACTGAAATGTCTGTCTAAGGCCATGGTTAGTCTTAGGTTAACATAAGTCTATGTTTGAAAAATCGGCCGTATAGTCTCCTCGCTCAGAAGCCCTCCCGAGTTTTACGTTATCCGAGTTTCGCAATCTTCAAGTTTCGGGCGGAGTCCTAAATTCCTGCCATCCCGACTTTCGCGCATTATCTCCCTGAGTTTTGCGCTGCTTCGTACATGGTTTTTTTGTGTGTGTATGTGTGTGTGTGTGTGTGTGTGTGTGTGTGTGTGTGTATGTATGTGTGTGTGTGTGTGTGTGTGTGTGTGTGTGTGTATGTTGCTACAGCGCCATTAGACAGTGAACTCCAGGGGTGGGATGGTATAAGCCCTGGAGGTTCACTCGAGGGCTGTGATGGGCCATCGCCCGTGGTGGCGCAGGCAAGATTTTTATAGTGACGCTTGTGATTAGAGAGACTCATACCGCTCCCCTGTGTCCTCCGAAGCACTTGCAATCGAAGGTAGAGTTAATGGGCAGCATGTGGGTGTTCTTAGGCCATTCGACGGTGCAGAGAAAGATTATAAGTGGATTTTACAGCCCTCATCATGGATCGAACTCTGGTCACCGAGAACGCCACTATGAGACGCTAACTACTCAGCTACCGCCTCCCCTAAGAGACGTACGGGACACGTCTTCCTACCATTGGCGTCACGTGCGCTGCCTTAGACCAGGTTACCAGACCTGCCTTCTTCTCTTTCTCGTCCCCCTCCTTCTCTTTCAACCCCTCTCAACCCAGTTACCTCCTATTCAAACCGCTTCTTCACCACAGTACACACACACACACACACCGCCTGAACGGCTCGGTGGGTCAGGGCATCCGGCACTATTCTGTGGTTCGGCGTTCGATCCCCGGCCCCGTTCCTTCCCGGGGAATTTTCCACTGAGAAATTTGGGCGGTTACTGTCTCACTTGAGTAAGGGGATGGGGGTGAAGGGAATGGGGTGTATGGTGTGTGAGGTCCCAACCTTACCCAAAGATTGGTAATAATGAGCTCCAAGCTCGCACCGGGAAGGTGAAACTGGCGATCGTGAGTCTGACTCGCGTGGACAAGGCCATGGGTGATTGAATGACACACACACACATTTCTACGATTCTACACCAAAATGTTACCAGACTTCATTAACGTAACTTGGTAACAGTTTTCCTGATGAAAATAAACGGGGTTTTTTCCTTCATCAATAGTCATAATCATTACCTTGGTAGAAATACCTTGGTAAATAATTACATACCTTGGTAGCGCAGTCCATAATGATGGCGGGTCACGTCAAGAAGCCTTACGGCGGATTGTCATAGCCCACGGTGTTATGGACTCGCTCAGCACGAGTATTTGGCGTTGTCGTCGGTACCTGTGCAGGAGGACAAAGATCCGGATCTTCAAGTCGCTTGTGATCCCTGTCTTACTCTATGGTTGTGAGACATGGACACTAAATAGCGACTTGAAGAGGTGAATTGATGCCTCTGGTAATAATTGTCTTCGCGGAATCATGGGGTATCGCTGGGATGATTACGTGTCAAATCAGCGATTGCACCGTGAGACTGAATCGAGGCCTATTACCTGTATAGTTGTATAGTCTATCAGCGCCAGCTTCGGCTATATGGGCATGTGGCACGCTAACCTGAAACCGATCCTTCCCATCGGGTTGTATCTGTAAGAGACAATCAGGCGTGGAGGAGGCCAAGGGGGCGCCCACAAGGCTCGTGGCTGGGGCAAGATTGATGTTTCCTGACGAGAGTTGCTTGGTATGGGAAGGGAGCCTGCATGGGGACTCGCGCGTGGTGACCCCCAGGAGTGGCGTCGAAGGATGGGCGAGGCGGCGGGCCCCCCGGCGTATGCCCCCAATGATTGATTGAGTCTGATGTAACCGGTTTGCAGGTAAACTTAGATAAGTTAGGTTAGGTTAGGTTAGGTTAGGTAGCGAGTGGGTAGTCAGGTGGCAGATGGAATTTGATATTGAGAAGTGTAGCGTAATTAATGTTGGTAGAAAAATCCTTGTAATAAATATACTATACGCAATGTTCTTTTGTCCTTATGTAATTAAAATAACAGTATTTATTATATGTGCAAGTGCTGTAAACTTATTATTGTGTATGTAACAATGATCATAGATAGTTTCCTTATCATTATGAGTAAAGTTATTTGCTTTTTTATAATAATAAAGATGGATGGCGTGTGTGTAAATGTGTGTGTTTGTGTGTGTGTGTGTGTGTGTGTGTGTGTGTGTGTGTGTGTGTGTGTGTGTGTGGTGTGTGTGTGTGTGTGTGTGTGTTTGTGTGTGTGTGTGTGTGTGTGTGTGTGTGTGTGTGTGTGTGTGTGTGTGTGTGTGTGTGTGTGTGTGTGTGTGTGTGTGTGTGTGTGTGTGTGTGTGTGTGTGTGTGTGTGTGTGTGTGTGTGTGTGTGTGTGTGTGTGTGACAGGAATTGCAAAACTCTGCGTTTGTTGTGTGTTAAGGCCCTATACTGGGGCTCAAGTTGCGCAACGTGTTTTGAAACTCGATTTCCGTGTTGCGTGTTGCCCGAGTGTGTTGCTTGAGGCAAATCTACAAAACGGTGTTAACATAAAGTGAAGTTCATGAGGTAACTCGTGGTAACTGCATGCCCCTGGAGTCTGTGCCGATCCTTACTACCTTTAGTCTGTATTTACAAGCTGTCAATGTAAATATTGAGTGTGCTGTGAAGTGTGGGGCAGGTGTATTCAGCTTCTTTCCTGTGAATACAGGAGTGAGGCAAGGGTGCGTCCTTGCCCCATCACTTTTCAACGCTTGTATGGACTGGGTATTGGACAAGGTTGTAGATCAAAGTGATTGTGGAGCATCCGTCGGCCACACCAAGATCACTGATCTTGTTTTTGCCGATGATGCAGTAATCTTTGCTGAGTCGCTGGAAGTCCTGGTGATGGCTCTCGAGGCGCTGCACGAGGAGGCAAAGCCTTTGGGACTTGAGGTCTCCTGGCTCAAGACCAAGGTCCAGGTGTTTGGAGACTTACTAGATGAAGCAGTACAGTCTGTTCATGCGTGTGGCGAGGACATTGAGATCTTGGAAAGTTTTACATACCTTGGTAGCGCAGTCCATAATGACGGCGGGTCACGTCAAGAAGCCTTACGGCGGATTGGCATAGCCCACGGTGTTATGGACTCGCTCAGCGGGAGTATTTGGCGTTGTCGGTACCTGTGCAGGAGGACAAAGATCCGGATCTTCAAGTCGCTTGTGATCCCTGTCTTACTCTATGGTTGTGAGACATGGACACTAAATAGTGACTTGAAGAGACGAATCAATGCCTTTGGTAATAAGTGTCTTCGCAGAATCATGGGGTATCGCTGGGATGGTTACGTGTCAAATCAGCGATTGCACCGTGAGACTGAATCGAGGCCTATTACCTGCATAGTCTGTCAGCGCCAACTTCGGCTATATGGACATGTGGCACGCTACCCTGAAACCGATCCTTCCCATCGGGTTGTATCTGTAAGAGACAATCCGGCGTGGAGGAGGTCAACGGGGCGCCCACAAGGCTCGTGGCTGGGGCAAGTTGATGTTTCTTGTCGAGAGCTGCTTGGTATGGGAAAGGAGCCTGCATGGGAACTCGCGCGTGGTGACCCCCGGGAGTGGCGTCGTAGGGTGGGCGAGGCGACGCACCCCCCGGCGTATGCCCCCAATGATTGATTGATTGAATGTAAATATGCCATCAACTAGTGCAATCAACCGTTCCCTCGATAAAAGCAGAGTTTTAGAGGTTTACAAGTGCTTTTGGGCCCTTCGGACCCATGTATTGAGGTTTGTAGTAGTAGTATATACTATTATGCAACAATGTGAGTGCAAACTCCAATCGTGTTGTTACTGTCGTTGGTCACTGGTCAAAGTGCCTCGCGGTAGACCACGTTCCGTGTGATTCCACAGGGCGCCAACACTTCGACGGCATCAACATTGCCAACTCTTGAACGGCTGACGTAGAGTTGGCCGTGCGCACACACACACACACACACACACACACACACACACACACGCACACACACACACACGCACGCACGCACGCACGCACGCACGAACACACACACACACATGTATGCATGCACACACACTCACATACACACACCACACACACACACACATACACACACACACACACACACACACACCTGAATATATACACACTAAGGGTACTCCGTAGTGTAGGGGTAGCACGCTCGGCTTACAACCGAGAAGTCCCGGGTTCGATCCCCGGGCGGAGCGGAAACATATGGGCTGTTTCCTTAAAACCCGAGTCCCTTTCCACCCAGCAGTGAATGGGTACCGGGTTTTAGCCGAGGTTTGTGACCTGCTCTCCGGGGTGCTGGCTTCGGCCAAAACTAAGCACTAAGGATGAATGATAAAAATGTTGATATGGAGACGGGGCCATACGAGCGTTGCTCTGGCCCTGTAAAATACAACTAGATGAATACACAAACGGTAAGTCCATAAGTCTACGGAGTAAGTGAAAGGCGACAAAGCGTTACCACAAAGTTTCTTCGTGTTATCTAATACGCGTAAAAGCGTTTTCAGCCCAAAACACCCCTTCAAAAAATTTCAATCGAAATATGACGAAGCCGCCTACCACCTACGATATATTTCCGATTTTTTGAGCCTACTCATCAAAATTGAATTTACAGTTTCTGCTACCCAAAACAGACAGACAGACAGACAGACAGACATACAGACAGACAGACACACGGCTACTCCTATAGTATATTAGATGTAAGTAATGATAATGAGGAATCTAATAATGCACTTGCTGAGGGGAATATGGAAAGCGTAGCTTCGGCCTGTGTAATCTGTCCTTATTCAGAAAAAGTAGACTCATGCTTTGATAAGAAGAAAAATTAAAGGCAATTTAACAGTGCCATCCAGAGCTGGCACATCCAGAGTAGTTACCATATGCCTCGAATGTGAGGAAAGATTCAGGGAAATAGTGTTGTTTAGTGATAAATTGTTGTTTAGATCAATGCTGTAGCTGAGGCATATCTGCAGGTGAGATACAAATACGCAGCTGCAGGCAGTTCACCGCCAGACATATATTCAATAAAGGGACCCAAAGTAAGACTAAGATGAATAAACTGTTATAGTATTATTTAGTGGTATCTAAATCTATGCAATATATTAAATGTAGTTTTAAGGACATGATGTTATGTGTAGTATGCAATGATATAATATGTAATATAAGATAAGATTTTCATCCTATCTAGACACTTTGCAAGTACCAACTACAAGGTTATTGATTATACAAAGCGCCGCCACGTCAGCACGAACTAGGTGGACTCGAACCGCTGACCGAATGCGCAGGGACTCTGCACATTGCAAGCTCACGTCTCTACCAACCTTGCCACCCTGACGGGCTAATAATATGTAATATATGGTTAGCAGTAACACAGAAGTATAATTTCACACACCGTGATATCATTGAGTGCAAACAGTGTAAAAAGTGAAAAGAAAGAGTAGGTATCTCAGTCACCCAGTGCGTGACATTGCCCACAACGCTATGGCGGACGGGGGAGAGCGTTGGCTTCAACTGCCGACATCACAGACCGCGTCTGGGCGAGACGCGGGCTTAGGGCGTCTCCACCCATGCTACCTCCATGATGGTGCGTGTGTGTGTGTGTGTGTGTGTGCTGGGTGGAATGTAAGAAGGGCAGCACCTGTCACAAATGCCATCTGTTGTGTTGAAGGAGGAAGGAAGGAAGGAAGGAAGGAAGGAAGGAAGGAAGGAGAGAAGGAAGGAGGGAGAAGATCTAAAACTGTTTCATTTTTCCTCTGTATGCATCCGTTGTCTTTCAGCCCCTATTTTTTTCCTTCTTTGTGCGTACAGCCCTTTAAGAGTCTCTCTCTCTCTCTCTCTCTCTCTCTCTCTCTCTCTCTCTCTCTCTCTCTCTCTCTCTCTCTCTCTCTCCTTCTTTTCTCGTTCTTTCCCTTTTTTTGATGATAAAAAAGAGAGGCAGAGGGTAAGGAGTAGAAAGAGAGCAACATGACAGGCGGGCAGGAGATGAAAGCGTGGCCGGAAGTATCGCGGCCAGATTACAGCTCCAAAAAGGCTTCCTTGTAACTCCTGTGATATGAACAAACGGAACAGTATAGTGTTAAGCCACATGGAGCAGCTAAGTTAATGTTCCAAAGGTGGGCAATGGGGTGTTAATCCTTATGAGTAGTTCCCTGGGGTGTAGCAGGTGGCCAGAAACTGTACACCTCAGCGGACGGAGGTGTGTGTTCCTGGAAGGTGATCTGAGGCAACTAGTGGGTGAGAGAGATGTGGTGAATGGGAGGTTATGTCCAGGAGAGGAGAGAAATGTGTGAGGAAATGTTACATGTCAGGGATTGTTATTGGCTGCACTCCGCTGCCCCCGAGCAAGGGTGACGGACAGTACAAGGGTATGGAACAAAGTGCTGTCATGGAATGCTATAAATTATGGAAGAGGAGGAAAGGGTTGAGGAGGAGTAGGATAGGGCAGGGAAACAGGGATGAAAAATGGAGGAGGAGCAGATAGGTGGAGAGTCTAGGGAGATAGAAGTGCACGCTGTGTCTTTGTAACAATGTTTTCCTCCGCTTCCCGACAAGGCACGGACAGTAAAGGTATGGAACAAAGTGCTGTCATGGAATGCTATAAATTATGGAAGAGGAGGAAAGGGTTGAGGAGGAGTAGGATAGGGCAGGGAAACAGGGATGAAAAATGGAGGAGGAGCAGAATAGGTGGAGAGTCTAGGGAGATAGAAGTGCACGCTGTGTCTTTGTAACATGTTTTCCTTCCGAGGCAACTGAAAACCTAAAAATACACCGAGGAAAACACCCCACCCACATACACACACACACACACACACACACACACACACACACATTTTTCACTGACAAATTCGGGCGGTTACTGTTCCCCTTGTGCAAGGGGATGGGGGTGTGTGGTGTGTGAGGTTCCAGCATTGCCCAAAGATCGGTAATAATGAGCTCCAAGCTCGCACTGAGAGGGTGAAAACTGGCGATCGCGAGCCAGCTCGCGTGGACAAGACCATGGGTGAATGACACACACACACACTATTGGAAAACACATTAACAATAATTGACTTTGATATCTCTCTCTCTTGCTATCTCTCTCTCTTGCTATCTCTCTCTCTCTCTCTCTCTCTCTCTCTCTCTCTCTCTCTCTCTCTCTCTCTCTCTCTCTCTCTCTCTCTCTCTCTCTCTCTCTCTCTCTCTCTCTCTCTCTCTCTCTCTCTCTCTCTCTGTGTTTCTCTTTCTCTCTCTCTCTCTCTCTCTCTCTCTCTCTCTCTCTCTCTCTCTCTCTCTCTCTCTCTCTCTCTCTCTCTCTCTCTCTCTCTCTCTCTCTCTCTCTCTCTCTCTCTCTCTCTCTCTCTCTTTCTTTCTCTCTCTCTCTGTTGCTCTCTCTCTCATATCCGGGCATCTGTTACCTTGTGGGTTGGGGGAACAGGAAGGATTACTTAGATATAGGAGGGAAGGACGTCCTGTAGAAAGGAAGTGCGTATTGTAGAAGAGGAGGCGGAGGAATGCAAAGGAATACAAAGGAATAACAGACAGCAACAACCCTACTGGGTCAAACGAGGTTACCAGGAGGAGCAGGAGGAGGAGGAATACAAAGGAATACAAAGGAATACAAAGGAAGAGCAGACAGCAACAGCCCTACTGGGCCAAACGAGGCTGTCTGTGTGACTACTTTCTACCACTATAGTTTCTATGTGTTAGAGATAAAAGAATAGTAAAGTTGAAGGCTCCTCCCCACCCACCTCTCCCTCCGGCCGAAGCCGGCAGAAGAAAGTGAGAAAAAAACCACCATACAGTATAGAAAAACTGCCATGGAATTTTATAGGAAAGATTGAAGGAGAGACATACTCTAAACTAAAGTTAACGCTACAAAAAAAAAGAGTTTACGTAGGGCCGAAATAATCGAATTGGGCAGTTGATGCTAAGTATTTATCTAGTTTGTTCTTAAATGCCTCAACCGTGTTACTATTAACTACTTGTGCTGGAAGAGAGTTCCATATATTAACAACTCTATTAAAGAAAAAGTGCTTCGCTTCATGTGACCGAAATCGCTTACCAATGATCTTGTATCCATTACTACGAATAGTGCTTGTCCAATCAATATTCAAATAGTCGTTTATGTTAACATTATCGAAGCCATGGAACATTTTCAAAAATTCTATTAAGTCGTCCTCGCAACCTACGTTTTGACAAACTGAACAAGTTAAGTTCCTTCAATCGCTCTTCGTATGGCTTATTTCGCAAGCGCGGGATCATTTTAGTAACTTTTCTTTGTACTCTCTCCAGTTTGATTATATCTTTTCTATAGTAGATTGACCAGAATTGAACGCAATATTCAAGATGAGGACGTACGATCGCATTGAAAAGTGTAAGAATGACTTTTTCAGACTTATATTCGAAAGTTCTTCCTATGAAACCAGTTAATTTGTTAGCCCTCTTAACAACTTCTGAACAATGTTTACTGGGCTTGAGGTCGTTGCTTATAATAATCCCCAAGTCTTTTTCTTCGGTAACATTGGACAGTTCATGTCCGTCCATTGAGTAATTAATTTGATCGTTATTTCTTCCTATATGCAAAACCTTACACTTATCGGTATTAATTTTCATCTGCCACTTCTTTGCCCAACTAACTAAGCGATCAAGGTCAGATTGCAATTGCATCTTATCGGCAGTTAAAAGGAAGAGGAGGAGGAGGAGGAGGAGGAGGAGGAGGAGGAGCAAGAGTAGGAATGCAAAGGAATGCAAAGATATAAAGAGCAGAGAAGAACAGACAGCAACAGCCCTACTGGGCCAAACGAGGCTGCCTGTGTGACTACTTTCTACCACTATAGTTTCTACATGGTAGAGGTAAAAGAATAGCAAAGTTGAAGGTTCCTCCTTCAGAAAGAGGAGGAGGCGAACAACAACAACAATAACGTGCGTTTTGATTGAATGATTGAGTATGTGTGTATTCATTAGTTGTATTTTAAAGGGCCTGAGCTACGCTCGTATGGCCCCGTCTCCATAGCTACATTTTATCCTTTATCCTTAGTGCTTAGTGTTAGCCGAAGCCACCACCCCGGGAGGCGGGTCACAAACCACCGACTAACACCCGGTACCCATTCATATGCTGGGTGGAAAGGGGCTCGAGTTTTAAGAAGACCGCCCGTCTGTCTTCGCTCCGCCCGGGGATTGAACCCGGGACTTCTCGGTTGTGAGCCGAGCGTGCTATCTAACCACTATACACTACGGAGTACCCTTGTACTGTGTGTGTGTGTGTGTGTGTGTGTGTGTGTGTGGTGTGTGTGTGTGTTTACAAGTATTATTAAAGAAAAGGGGAGGGGGAGATTACATAGAAAGGGGGATGTACAAATAACATGAACACCGAAACACAGATATACAGAATAGGGTTGGAAAGCTGCCGGGCGATCCGGCTTGCTATCTTAAATACATCAGGTGACATAACAAAGGACAAGTCAAACAAAAAAAACCCTACCGAATGTACGATTCACAAGTGTTATTCAACAATATAAATATAGATAACAAACAGTAAGAAAATATAAGAAAATTCAAGCATGCAACCAGACAGAAACGATAAATCAATCAGAAACAAGAAGACATGATAATGATATATGAAGTGAATAGGAGTAACAATTACAAATAAAAAACAGTAGAAACAATCCTAAGGTACTCAGGAATTCAATATGCAGAAAAATGAACATAAAAAGACAGATGATAAACGAGAATGTTAAAATAATAAACAAAAAATCCCCCACAAAAGGGAACTAAGAAATAGAGATCAAAGGACCAAAAAGACAAGCAAATAAGGGGAACTACCAGAAGGGACGCATATTAAATTACTACCACAATGAACAGAAAGTAAGTTACACAATTACATGAGAAATAAGAACAATTCGTACAAAAACACCAATATATATATATATATATATATATATATTATATATATATATATATTATATATATATATGATATATATATATATATATATATAGTATATATATATGTATATATATATATATATATATATATATAGTATATATATATATATATTATATATGTATATATATATATGTATATATATATATGTATATATATATATGTATATATATATATATATATATATATATATATATATATATATATATATATATATATTGATTTTATATATAATATATATGTATAGTGATTTTTTAGATCATGAGTTCAGGTGACAGAGACACTCGGTATACTTGGGGTTGTTTATGCAACGTTTCGCCAAGGCACTTGGCATCATCAGGCTAAAAATAGTTAAAATTTAATATATTGTAATGCTAAAAGCGAACATCTAAAAAATTAATTCTAAGAAACAATAAAATATTCCTATATTTTCTAAAATTACTAACTAATAAATAAAATATAATTTGTACTTAACGGACCTTGGTGTGTATGCTGTCTGAGTTGGTAGAGGACTGAATGAACACTAGTTTTGTGGGTGACATTTCAGCTTGTGTGGGGCGATCGAACCGAGAGTCGGGCAATCGAAACAGTGGTAGTCATTTGAGTATATGTAGTTGTTGTGAAATGACTTGGTTATTAAGATCAGGGGACAAGTGCTTGATGTGTATAGCTTCTAATAATTTAGTGTCACTAGGGTAGTGTGCCTTGGATAGGATACTAAAGTCATTCATAGAAAAAGGGTGATCTAAATCATGTGAGTGTGAGCGGATTGCAGATTGCGAAGGTGAAGAAATGGGTCGACCAGTACGTGCAGAAACACCTTTATGCTCAGAAAGCCTAAGGGTTAGATTCCTTGTCGTCTCGCCGACGTATGTTCTAGTTGTAACGCTAGATACGTCGGCGAGACGACAAGGAATCTAACCCTTAGGCTTTCTGAGCATAAAGGTGTTTCTGCACGTACTGGTCGACCCATTTCTTCACCTTCGCAATCTGCAATCCGCTCACACTCACATGATTTAGATCACCCTTTTTCTATGAATGACTTTAGTATCCTATCCAAGGCACACTACCCTAGTGACACTAAATTATTAGAAGCTATACACATCAAGCACTTGTCCCCTGATCTTAATAACCAAGTCATTTCACAACAACTACATATACTCAAATGACTACCACTGTTTCGATTGCCCGACTCTCGGTTCGATCGCCCCACACAAGCTGAAATGTCACCCACAAAACTAGTGTTCATTCAGTCCTCTACCAACTCAGACAGCATACACACCAAGGTCCGTTAAGTACAAATTATATTTTATTTATTAGTTAGTAATTTTAGAAAATATAGGAATATTTTATTGTTTCTTAGAATTAATTTTTTAGATGTTCGCTTTTTAGCATTACAATATATTAAATTTTAACTATTTTTAGCCTGATGATGCCAAGTGCCTTGGCGAAACGTTGCATAAACAACCCCAAGTATACCGAGTGTCTCTGTCACCCTGAAACATCATGATATATATATATATATATATATATATATATGTATATATATATATATATATATATATATATGTATATATATATATATATAATATATATATATATATATATATATATATATATATATAGATATATACAAAAAGAACAAATATAAACAAAATTACATAAGAGTTATAATAAATTTACAAACATGTAAATTATGTAGTCCATTCGTCACCTATACGACGGTACGCGGTCCAGGGCAGGGATGCTCGAAAATTCCTCGTAAATGACAAATTTGGAGTGTATGGCTACAATAACCGTACGAGGATGGGCTGAGGTTAATGCTCGAACAGAGGCGTCAACCCCTTATGGTGATCGCTGGGCCTCTGGGTGGGGACAATTACCGTAGATAAAATTTTAGTCGCCAGCTGCAATAATGTCGCCAGCCGCCAAATAATACGAGTTATAGCATCACTACTGATTTGTATGTGACACTGAAGATGATACACATGTACGTAGTTTATATCATGACTGTATAATCTACCCTGATTCAGCGTTGTTTTATGCTTTGTATCTACAAGTATGTACGATTTCAAATTTCGCAACTGGTTTTTTTTCGCGCGACGACGACGGCTGGAAGGCACTCAGAACATAAACACTAATTGGCGACCTTATTGTTCATCACCATTCTGGCGATATTTTTGTAATTTGTTCATTTATAGCCATAATATGATACAGATGAAGACACAAAATGTCATAGAATCTCCAGATAGCCCCTTCTAACTTTCCTGAAATCATGGATGTAGAAATGTAAGTATTAACGCCAACAGACGTCTGTAAATAGAAAAAAAACTTTGTCCTGGCGACTTTAGTGTTATCTATGGTAGGGATATTCTGGGGTTGTGTGGGAAAATTCTGGCTAGCAATCACAGAGCAGCGCCTAGCATGATCTGGCAAATCACGTTGCTCTCAGCTGTCAGTGAGCCCGAGAAAGAAATTTAAAGAGACTACTTCAAATGCCGCGAGACTGTTACAGCTTGTGTGTACGTCAGACAATGACAACAACACCACCGAATAAGTATAGCGGCCAAACTTGTATGATGTCTATACGTCAAATTACGTTTTGATTAAAAAAGTCGACCGGTATATATATTTAATATATTAGGTTTGCCCTAATTTGAATTTATTGCAATTTTTTATTTTTTTATTTTTTATATATGGCCAATTGCGCCTGTAGGCAGTGACCTCCAGGAGTGGGATGGTAGGCCCTGGAGGCTCACTTGAGGGCTGTGATGGTTGGCCCTCGCCCGTGGTGACGTAGGCAGGATTTTTATAGTGACGCCTGTGATTAGAGGCTCATGCCGCCCCCCTGTGTCCTTCGATGCACTCGCAATCGAAGGTAGAGTTAATGGGCAGGGCATGTGGGTGTTCTTAGGCAACTCAGCGGTGCATAAATATTTTAAGTGGATTTATGGGTCTCACTCGGGATCGAACTCGGGTCTTCGAGAACGCCACCCGATGACGCTAACCACTCTGCTACCGCCTCCCCATCTAGCTATTGTATGTTAAATATGATATATATGGAGTCAATGATGCAATAAACACATCCCATTTCAAACAGGCAAGCATGAAATGGCTCTGTAATACACAATCAACGTAAAATATGGTGATACAACTTGTGATAAGGTGTTTGTTGTCTTACAGCCTTAAATCTCACTCTCGTAGGGAGCTAAGGGTAGTCCCGAGCACCCGTAGACTCGCGGTATCGTAACCGGTGACAAAACGGTTTGAGCATTAACCTTAGAGGCGTTACGAGGTAAAAACCGTCTAGGGTAATACTTAAGGTCCCTTAACTCTTTCGAGCATCTACCCCCAGGTTTCTTTCTAGACTCCTAGTGCTAAGAGGCTCCTCGGAAACCAGGCGTATGACCGATCAGGCGCTATTTCGTACAGATCCTGCAGGGCCCAGAAATGGTCCCAGTCCCCTTCCCTCATTCGCTGCCAAACCTGCTTGGCCATGTCATGAAGGCGGTCATGAAGGCGGACGTTAATGGCAGAGAGACCGGTAGCCTCATGGATAGATTCCATTGGCATGAAATCGTCCCATCTGTGGTTGACAGCAAAGCGGAGGGCTGCATTATGGACCCGCTGCAGTCTGCTGATGGAGCTCCTGCTCAGGGTGTGCATGGGGATTGGAGGGTAAGTAAGGACTGGGAGGACGAGCGTCTTGATGAGGTGGAGCTTTAGACTGGGGTCTAGCTCCCGAAATCGGTACAGAGCAGCAAGGGCTGATCTGCCTTTCTGCATCCCCGTCGTCACATGGGACAAGTAGTCATGTGTCGAGACACGCAGCCCGAGGATGGTCCCACTCAGCTGGAAATCGACAGCTGTGCTGTCGACCAAGAGTGAAACAGGATTCCGGGCGACCAGTGGGAGGACAGCAAACTTATGTTTGTGTGTGTGTCTGTGTGTGTGTGTGTGTGTGTGTGTGTGTGTGTGTGTGTGTGTGTGTGTGTGTGTGTGTGTGTGTGTGTGTGTGTGTGTGTGTGTGTGTGTGTGTGTGTGTGTGTGAGTGCGTATAGCTAACAAACGTTCAATAACTTTTTTTTTACTTCTTTTGTCATTAATTATGATCCTCTCCGCGTGCATCACCTCGCTTGTATAACTGTGTAATGAGAACAATCTTAAATATGAAAAAAAGTTCATAGGACATTTAGACTTACATTTTGAAGTAATTTTTTGTCTTTCATAATTACATACTTTCAAGTGCAATTCATAATTTCACATATTTCGACTAATTTTCATATTATTTTAATCTACCAAAGCTTTAACTTGCCTCAGTAATGGCATATTGCTTCATTACCTCCGCCAACGAAGCTGGAGGGGCTATGTTTTCACCCCGATCTGTCTGTCCGTCTGTCTGTCTGTCTGTTAGTGTACAGGGTTTCTCGAAAAGTTACGAATAGATTTGAACCAAACTCGGTATACCATATCTATTTGGTATAAGGAAGAACTGATTTAATTTTGGATGAAATCTATTGACAACTGTTGCCATGGCAACCAATTGATGAAATATTCGGGCTGACGTATGCGCTCATACTGAGTGCATATATATATATATATATATATATACATATATATATATATATATATATATTATTTTTTCT
>JACEEZ010018670.1:82500-87500 GCA_016584305.1 Chionoecetes opilio | reverse complement strand
GACGATCAGTAAAGGATATTCAAGGAAAGGGGGAGCAGCCCGTATTACCCTTGGTTTGTGCACATGAACGACATTGGGTTACATGTTCTCTGCATCGATGCGCATGGTGGGCCCAAATAAACTTACGACTGCGGGGGACAAGGTTCTCGACCGATGCCCCTGCTTGAGCATGTCGTGAATGAGTTTTAAAGCAGTTTCCACTAGACTGGTAGGAATCAACTAGTTGAGCAACCGTGTTCTCGCCCAAATAGTAACATTACGGACAAAGAACTAATCAACTATTGAAAACTGTAAAAGTGGAACTGACAATTTAGGCCAATAAAGATCATTCATCCCAAGACTCTAGTGCATAATCACTTTGAACCACACCAGGATCTTGACGTTGAGCATTTGATAAGTCTTGTAGAGAAAAATTTGAAGCGTCTGAGAGCACTGCTACTGGAATATTGCGTGAAAGTGCGTCTGAAACATAACATGATTTTTATCCCAGGTAAATATTTGATAGTGGGATCAAATTCCTAAATAGTGATGAACCACCGGGCCAAAACGGCCACAGAGGTTTTTCCCTTTAAAGAGATTCAGCACTGCAGTGTGATCAGTGTAAACTGAAATGGGATAACCATAGATAATTTCCTTAAAGTGCTTAAGAGCCCACCCCACAGCAAGAGCTTCAAGGTGAGTTACTGAGTACCGTGACTCAAACATCAGTAAAGCACCTACTGGCATATGCAAAACATGAGGGCGTTCCCTTAAAATGTTTGCATCAAGACTGCACCAACGCCTAGTGCCGAAGCATCTGTCCAAGAGTGAAAGGCATATGGTAGTCAGGATATGTAAGAATTGGCGCATGTGTAAGAGCCTGCTTCAAAGTATCAAAACTTTGTTGTTGGGGACCATTGCAAGTGAAAGGAACGTCCTTTTTCAAAAGTCGTGTCAGAGGACTAGCAATAGAGGCATGCATAGTTCTTTACAAAAGCACGATAGTAACCCGACAACCCAAGGAAAGACCGTACCTTTTCAGTGGTGGTAGGGGTTGGGAAATTCTTGACGGCTTTGAATTTACAATCCAACGTGTGGATTCCATCCTTGCGACAGCAGGGCCTAAAAAGTCAATGCGTGACTTGAGAAAACTGCATTTGCGCACGTTAATTTTAAAGGGCCAGCCTCAGTAAGTTTCTAAAAAACAAGGGCAAGTTTCTCAAGTGATTGGATAAATCCTTGGAGACATGAGTATAAGGTCGTCCATGTAGACGAACAAACCATCACCTATAATGCCGTGAAAACAAGTTGTTTACTAGACGTTGGCAGTAGAGGTGGAGTTCCTCAAACCCATAGGACATCTCAGCCATTCCATAATGAGCTTTTTTTGTTGAGAAGGCAGTTATTTCCCGAGATTTCTCTTCTAACGGAATCTGCCAGAAACCAGACTTGAGGTTTCCAAACTGGTAAAAACTGTATTACCCTTTCCCCTATAGACTGCAAAAGGTCTGTAAAAAACAGGGAGTGGATAATGATCCGGTACAGTTAAATTGTTAACTTTCCTGAAATCTAGCGCAGGCCGGTAAGTACCATCACTTTTCTTTACCAATAGCAAAGGTGGTTCCAAGGAGAATAAGACTCCTGTAAAATTTCCTTCATTCAACATGTCCGTTATCATGCCCTTGTACCACAGCTCTTTGGCATGAGGCATACGATAAGACGGTACATAAAAAGGCTGTGCATCAGGTTTAAGCACAATGTGATGAGTGATTTTGTCTGTTACTCCTAGGGGTTCCCAGGTAAGGCAAGAGCAGGCCTGTGTGTCCCCAAGCAACGCGAGAAGAACAGACTTAGCCTCAGGAAAATCCAATACCTGTACATAAGGTTTTTAAATGCTTGACTATGTCTGCCTGGTCCTCCCTAACATTCGTCTCCGTAGAGACTGCTGCAAGAACGTGTAAAGGATCCATTAAGGTCAGACTATTTTGACTTTCAAAGCTGCATAACAAAACACCATTTTTAAGTGTTATAGGGGAAACCCTGTAACATTTGTGACAACGGGCGTCACTTATGTGATCAACAACGTACCGCTGCAAGCGTTCCCTCAAGCGCCAAGCGACTTACAGGATAGTGGTCAGGTAAAGACACCAGGTAACTGCCGACAGGAGCATCTTGTACTCTCACCGCAAGTCGAACAGAACATGTGGACCAATATATTGGTCTCCCATGACAACAGCGACACCAAGCCGGCAGGGGAGAATGAACGTTTTCGGGCTCCCCGCTAAGAAGAAAGTCAGGTCCTAAACTAGCAGAAACGGCTTCTGGTCACTGTTTGGAAAAATTAGAAGTTTATCAAGCATGGGGGTGGACTTGTCATTACGGGGAAGAGAAACCCATTTAATGAAATTTCATGGTGCTGTGGAATTACATCAATGTGATGAGTAGCAAGAGATTTTTAGGCCCAAAAAAACCATCACATTGTAAAGCAAAATGTAGTGTTACTATAAACTGATGTTTAAGACTTTGGAGTTAGGGGCAAGGATAGAGGAAGGGTCACAGTGCCCCTCACCCTTAGTGTGAGACCGTGAACACTTTGTAGATGGCTGTAAAGGTAACAAGGGAAAATATTTTAACTTGTTTAAATTTACATAAGCACACTCACTGAGAATATTACATGAAGCACCTGTTTTCCACCCCAAGAGCAAAAGAACTGTCTCGAGTGAAACACTGAATTGTCATAATAGAAAGACAAGCAGCAATAATAGAAGGGACTATGAAGAGCTGTGTCCTGTGACTTTGTGTCAGAAACTAATCTGGGTTTCTTTAACCCGGCGCGAATCTTCCCCCCACTGATGATAGCCGTACCCATAACCTACTGTCCACCGTCTGAGACGCCTGCAGCCTCAGAACCAAAAAGCATTCCTCGTTGAAATGATTTCCACGCTCGGAATATCGCCACCATTCGGAGGGGCGAAACTGCATACGAGGCTGTTGTGGCCTTGCAGGAGATGCAAAACGAGATGGTGGAGGTCTAGGAGGGAAGTATTGTCTTTGCTGAAAAACACCCATATTCTGCCTTATGAGCAGACTTCATCTCCTTCTTTTTTTGATAGCAGTAATTATCAGAATGACCTTGCTTTCCGCAATAGTAACACTGATTTGGTGCAAGAGTAGACGGGAAAAAACTGGAGGTGGAAGAGGTGGTGGAGGAGGAGGAGGTAAGGATGAATGAATTTGAGGTCCCCTTTACACCGGAGCCACCGACTCAGTTTTTTTTGAAAATGGACTTTTAGACATCTCACGTAGCCGTTAGTAATTTTCGTAGAAAATCCAGAAGGTTATCACCCGGCTTAAAAACAAGAGATGAAGCGATGCGACGCTCTTGTGGAGTCCCAAAAAGGTGATGTAATACTGGGAAAATTTTAGAATGAGTTTAATCTCTCCCCTATCAATTTATCATCTTCAAACCATGAAGCAAGGTTTAAGGCTTCCATTGCTTCTGAGGCAATATTAGCAGCACGTGCCTGACCTCTCAACCTGCCAGCACTACCCAACTGTGTGGTCAATGCTTCAGCATAAGTAAATGACCATTGCAAAGAATCATTATGTTGCGCCACACCAAAAATTCTCAGGAAGTTCCGACGAAGTACATCATAATCACAATTGAGTGCCTTCCCATCAAAACCTGAAGCACACATCATATCACTGGCTAATGATCCAGGTTTCAATTGTGACCTAACAAAAGAAATCTTCTCATTTCCTGAGACAACATTACTGTTGTGCATTATATCCTCGCATTGCTGCAGAAAAGACAATGCACAGCGTGTCTCATCCTCACCTGAGAACCTAGTGATCGAAGGATCCTGATGTAACAATTTAATGGTTGGAACAGTTGTAGAAGACATATTGGCTAGAGTAGGCGTGGTAGGAGTAGTGGTAGCAGTAGTAGTAGTAGTAGTAGTAGTAGTAGAAATGGTGATATGAGGCTGTGTTGAGACAAGACTAGACTCTACATGTTCTGGTGGAGACATGTGTAATAAATAATGTTTACCATCTCTCAGGGTCATAACCCCTACATTTGATAATAAAAATAAATAACAGCTATGTTATACAACTGCACACACACACACAACGCTCCTTATGTCTACTCAACCCAAGTGACAGCACAAGTTGAAACGCACTCCTAAAAATGTTTTTTTGGCTTAAATGTAACTTTTATGTATGTTCAGAAATACCTAGCAGTTAAAATAGAGGAGTTTCCCCTATTGTATCAAAGAAAACACGCTCGTAATGAAAACGCTACGTTTTAGGGCTAACTGAGCCAAAAAAACTTATAAGTAGAAAAAATACTACTAACCTTCACTGTACACTTAATCACAGGAAATACTCGCTTACTACACACCACTGTTATATACTAAATATGTCTGTGTTGTTTGTGTTTCACTCAACAAAATATTATGTCACAAAGTATAATACTCTTACCTTATGGCAACATTGCAACACAATTCAACACTTTGACGACTGCTGGTAACTCTCCACCCCCCCCCCGAGCACCGCTCGACCACTCAGGGCGCGATGTCTTCAAAGCCCGCGAAGCACATTGATGCCGGAGCCAATGATACTCCAAGAAACCTGTGACGTATTTTCTTAGCCACTCACACTCACAATAACCCGTGACGTCACTGAAGCAACGAATCAGACACAAGGATTGCTCTGACGTCACTACATGTAGGCGCGAAACGCGCTCCTTCCCCAGATCACAAAGGAAAGAAAAATGTACACTGGCCACTTCTAACACTTCCTACTGCCTAATAAACTGGGTACAGTACCCACAGTAGCGAAGGTACTTATCTGGCAGTGAAGTACAGTGAGGGATGAGGAATCCTGAAAAACTTGCTGCAGTGTATAATTGTCCGGCCGACACTCCCACGAGACGTCCTGTGGAATGCCGGTATCCTTGCTGGTGCACTTGAAGATAACGTAGAATATTATCCCCTGGAGTCGTGAAGATAAGGTAGAGG
>JACEEZ010018670.1:72500-77500 GCA_016584305.1 Chionoecetes opilio | reverse complement strand
ACAATGATTTCGTATTATATATATTACACCTGTTATTTTAGAAATATTATTTATTATATTCTCTATGTGTGTTTTCCATCTCAGCTTGCTATCAATAACAATTCCAATGAATTTAGCTTCTTGTACCTCTTTGATAAGGACATTTTTTATTTTGATATTGTTGCATTGTGTGTGTGTCCTTTGTGAATGTGACAGCATACAGTGAGTCATATTGACGTTTAATGTTAACTTGTTATATTTTAACCAATGAGCAACATGTACCAATTCAGTATTTATTTTATTTCTTAGATCATTTAAATCCCTTCTCTGTAGATAAATGGCAGTGTCATCTGCAAAAAGTAGATTTTTTAGATTTTTTGTACATACATAGTACGTAATACGTAATGCGTAGTTATGTCATTGTGGTAAAATAAAAATAATAATGGTCCTAGGACAGATCCTTGCGGCACACCACAAGTAAGACTTTTATACGACGATGCACCAATATTAAAGATTGTATACTGGTTTCTACCGTTGCGATAACTTTCAAACCATCTATAGACTGAGTGATTAATAGTATCAAAAGCTTTAGATAAATCACAAAAAATAGTTAATTGATACATTTGACTAACTATTACTTTATATGTCTTGGCAAAGATGGTGTACTGCGAGTTCTATTGTATATTTAGGTCGAAACCCATACTGATAATCTGTTAAAAGTATGTTTTCTGTTAAATAATTCATCAATCTATTTGCAATAATCTTTTCAAAGACTTGAATTATGGCGGAAAGAACTGAAATAGGTCTGTAATTAGAAAAAAAATGGAACTATCACCTTTATAAACTGGAACTACTTTTGCAGTCTTCAGATGGTCTGGAAAGCATCCTTCTGTGAATGATTTGTTTATTATTTATTCCAGAAATGGAGAAATTTCTTCTTTGCAGGCTTTGATTACTTTCATGTTCACATCATCATGACCTGGGGCTGGACCCTTAAGATTAGAAATCCCACTTAATTTCATGCATATTGAAGGCCGAAAATACAATAAAAATAAGGTAGGTTTGGGTAAAAAACTATCAAATAATACAAGAGTTTTTTCTAAATACTGTGCTAAATTGTTGGAAACATTGCATAAATATTCATTAAATTCAGCAGCTACATATTACAAAGCTATCTAAGATAAATTTTCCTTGTGACATAAATGAAGTCGGACTAATTTTGCAACTTTTCCTTATTAAATCATATAAAATTTTCCATATTTTTTTGGCATTTCCTGATCCTTCTCTCAATGATGATTTATAATAGTTTTCTTTCGCTGTTTTTATCACAGACAGATGTTAACATATTTCGATATTTCTTAAATGTAGATTCATATGTTACGGACCACCTTGCATAAAGTTTCTGAAGCCTGTGTTTAATAGATTTTTTATTGTTGCAGTAATATATGGTTTATTATAATATATCTCTTTAATTTTATATCCATTGATTGGAATCTTTATATCATACAATAGTAAGAAATGTTTCATATAAATATCAAAATCTACATTAACTCTATCTATTTAGGTCTAATCTATAATATCAGATTCCCACCTATAATTAGGGGTATAAATGGAAATTTATATAGGGGTAAAAAGGGACATTTATAAGAAAGTTAGGGATGAGCAGGTGAATATAGAGCAGTATAACGAGATGGCTAGAACGGTAAAAAAGAATTAACAAGAGCAGCGAAGAAGAATTATGAGATTAAGGTTGCAGGGAAGGCAAAGACCGATCCTAAGGTATTTTTTCAGGTTTATAAAACAAAGACTAGGGAATTAGTGGGGCCATTAAAAAATAAGCAGGGGAAGATTATACGCACGGCAGAAGAAATGTGTAAAATTTTAAATGATTATTTCTTAAGTGTCTTCACTCAGGAGTATAAACAGAAGATACCTGATAGTGAACAGAAGTTTAGAGGAGAGGATGATGAGAAACTCAAAGATATTTTGATAACTAGGGAAATGGTAAAAGAAGGTATAGACGGAATGAAGAATTTGAAGTGACCAGGACCAGATGAAGTGTATCCCAGAGTACTAAAAGAATGCAAAGGGGTTGTTAGTGATGCGTTAGTGCATATTTTTAGGAACTCTAATTGTTACAGGGGAAGTACCGTTATTGTGGAGGAAGGGAATTGTAGTTCCCATATTTAAGAAGGGAGATAGAGGATTGATGTCAAATTATCGACCCGTTAGCCTGACGTCAGTGGTAGGTAAATTATTGGAAGCGGTTATTGCAAAAAATATTAGAGAGCATCTTGAAAAGCATAGTTTGGTAAATGATTCACAACAAGGATTCACCAAAGGTAAATCATGTCTCACTAATTTATTGAGTTTTTATAAGAAGGTTTATGAAACAGCAGATAATGATGAGGATTATGATATAGTATACTTGGATTTTAGTAAGGTATTCGACAAGGTGCTACATGGTAGACTCTTAAATAAGGTTAAGGCTCATGGAATAGATGGGAAGGTTCTTCGTTGGATTAGAGCTTGGCTAAGTGATAGACAACAAAGAATTACAATTAATGGTTCTAAATCTGAATGTGGGCAGGTAACGAGTGGGGTTCCACAATGGTCTGTTTTGGGTCCATTACTATTTTTGATTTACATCAACGACTTGGATAGTGGGATTAGTAGTGATATCAGCAAGTTTGCGGACGATACTAAGGTAGGTAGGATTATTAGATCACAGTCTGCTGTAAATATTTTGCAAGGAGACTTAGATAAATTAAATGAGTGGGCAGATAGATGGCAGATGGAATATAATATTGATAAGTGCAGCGTTATGAATGTTGGTAGAAAAAATCCTGGTAAAAGGTACAGTGGTACACCATACGCAATGTATCGCTGAAAAGATCAGAGGGTGAGAAAGATCTGGGAGTGCGGATAAGCTCAGACATCCGTCCTAGGAATCAATGTATTGAGGCTAGAAATCGAGCCAACAGGGTGTTAGGATTTATTACCAGGAGTGTTAAAAGTAGAAGTACTGAAGTTATTCTAAAGCTTTATTTGGCTCTAGTCAGACCTCACCTAGACTATGCGGTTCAGTTTTGGTCTCCACATTACAGGATGGATATTGCCTTGTTAGAATCAGTGCAGAGAAGGATGACCAAAATGATTCATGGAATGCGTTACTTTAGTTGTGAGAAGAGATTGAAACTATTAAATTTACACTCACTTGAGAGGCGTAGAGTAAGGGGCGATCAGATATTAGTTTTTAAGTGGATAAAGGGATACAATATGAGCGATGTAGGAACAGTTCTTCAGGTTAGTAAGCAGTGTAGAACGAGAAGTAACGGATTCAAGCTGGAAAAGCGTAGATTTAAAAAGGAAATTGGGAGAAACTGGTTCACAAATAGGATGGTGAATGATAGAAATGGAATAAATCGTCAGGTGGTCAATGCGGAGTCTGTTGGGGTCTTTAAAAAGGAGTCTGGATAAATTCATGGATGGGGAAGAGGTAGATATAGGTAGAATTAGTTAACAGGAACTACCTCGTGTAGGTCTCACTGCCCCTTGTAGCTTCCTTACTTTCTTATGTTCTATGTTTTTATAATTCACAATTGTAATTGAAATTTTTTGACTGAATCATTACTTTAAATGATTTTTTTTATTATAGTTTGACAGTATTGAGTATTAAGGTTAAAGGTGGCATATGAGCTAAATACTGGAAAATTATCACTAATTAATTAATAAATAAAACCGCTTAACTGGTAGTTTTGTAGGTTGTTAGTCCACATATGGCTAACAATAGAAGCTGATGTTTTTGTCACTCTTGTGGGTTTGGTTATGGTTGGGAAAAACGAGTATGAATGCAAGTTAGTAAATTCACATACATTGTTTTCATCAAATTTAAGAAGATTTATATCAAAATCGCCCATTATATAAAATGGCATATTTTGTTTAGATGCTATAAATTCAATTATATCACAAATACACTTCAGAAACTCTGCAAGACTGGCATTGGGTGGTCTATAAATTATATCTATAAAAAAATCACATAATCGTTTTATTTCTATAAATTGTTACGACCCAGGGGTCCTAACCACCGCCCCTGAGGTCTACCTCAACTCTCAGCCCAATTAATGGAGTCACTGCTCCAAATAACAGGCTTTGTTAATAAGTGAATTGGGTTAGATAACAATATTTTCCCCCTTTGTTACTAGCATGACTTTAAAAGAAGAGGCACAAGTGTTACATAACAGTTCCCCAGCTCACCTTGTGCAGACACCAGTCTCCTTTATTGTTGGTATATGAAATGGGATATTAAGGTTGGAATAATAAGTCTAATAAATAAACTATATAAAATATATTAACATGAAACGACACGAAAATCACAGTCCCATTAATCATTCATCACGAGTTGATCCATCAATCCATCACCACACCCATCAGTTCTCCAAAACAAGAAATTTCAACACAACAAGTATGATATGAAAATCACACCACTTTCACACACGCACAATCACCACTCACATATCACGTCACACATAAGTACAACAATGGTTTCACCAACAAGTACCATCCTACAATGTCCGCCACAGATCCTCCGTCCTCAGCCTCACTCACGGATGAACAGCACTCTTCTCACAATCCCACCACCTTCACACGAGCACAATCACCATTCACCTATCACGTCACACGTATGTACATCAGTGGTCTCTCTCACCAACAAGTAGCATCATACAACGCCCGCCACAGATCCTCCATCCCCTGCCTCACTCATGGATGAACAGCACTCGCCACTACTCCCTCGGTTTATGAATGTCAATTCCCAACGCTGTCATCACTCATCCCCTTAACATTTCCGAAACTCGCCCAAGATCCCCGTCACGACGTGACACCATAACTTCCCGTTACAATCACGTATTACCTCACCTATTACTTCACAACACCACACAACACCTCTCATCACATAACGCCACACTCGACACACCCTTTCTCGATAACCTTGTCTTACCCCACAACATCCAATGATAACT
>JACEEZ010018670.1:50000-67500 GCA_016584305.1 Chionoecetes opilio | reverse complement strand
GCAAGAAAAAAACATTAACTGTGGTTTTCAATGTGCACACTAAAGGTTCATGCCATAATATAGTGAAGCTGCAAGTTATTATAACAATTCATGTAAAATTTCCCCCGTAACTGTAACCCTCCACCTCTCTGGCTCAAGAGTCTAACCACAAAGTTCACTATTCGCATATTATTTTCATTCCATTATCATCTTCATGGAAAAAACAAGCCTAAAACTGGAGATTCATGCCGCAAAAGCAACAATCAGATTCGTGTTGGTCAAAATTTCCCTGTAGAAATGCAAGGAAGTTAAAAGAAATCGATTTGTTTCAAATGTTAAAGAGTTTCAAATGTAGTCAATCAAAGCAACAATTTAGTGTTAGGTGGAAGTCGATAAGACATGCTAATTTAGTTTGATCGTTTTTGTTATAAACTCTATGAAAACTATTCATAAGCGACAGCTTAGCCAGCTCATCATTAAGTAGCAGCCGACCAACAGCTACTAACAAGACAGACAGGCATATATAAAGACAGACAGACAGACAAACAGACAGAGAGTCAGTCAATCAGACGGACAGACAGACAGACGGACAGGCGGACATACGACAGACACACACACACACACACACAGAGGCACACACACACACACACACACACACACCACACACACACACACAACACACACCACACTGTGTGTGTCAGATCCATCTGATCTTTTACCCAAAGATCTGTAATAATGAGCTCCAAGCTCGCACCGGTAGGGTGAAACTGGCGATCGCGAGTCAGCTCGCGTGGACAAGACCATGGGTGAATAACACACACACACACACACACACACACACACACACACACACACACACACACACACACACACACACACACACATTCACACATACACACACGCCACAATGGTACAGTGGATAGAGCATTGGCGCGCCATTCTATGGTTAGCCGGTTCGAATCCTTGCTCGCTCCCGGGGATTTTTCACTGACAAATTCGGGCGGTTACTGTCCCCCTAGAGCAAGGGGATGGGATGTGTTGTGTGTGATGAGGTCCAAGCATTACCCAAAGATCTGTTCATCGTTCATATATCACCATTCTTCCACAGGTGCCATTACTGGTGTGACCAGCATCTGGCTGCTGTGCATGATCTCGTTCGACAGGTACAACATCATTTGCAATGGTTTCAACGGTCCCAAGCTTACCAACGGCAAGGCTCTATTCCTTGCTGCTCTCAGCTGGGCCATCTCTATCGGCTTTGCCATTCCTCCCTTCTTCGGCTGGGGCAGGTACATTCTGGAAGGCATCCTGGACTCCTGTAGCTACGACTACCTCACGCAGGACTTCAACGTGAGTCCATCACTGGGCAGTTAGTTAATTGTATGGTCCAGCATTCACCTTCTGTAATCTATGGCTTATTGATAATGCTAATGATTCAGGGAAATGTTGAAATACTGACATAATGGTTTATCTCCTCAACAACAGACAAGGAGCTACAACCTCGCCATCTTTGTGGTCGACTTCTTCCTCCCGGCCGCTATCATCATTTTCTCCTACGTTTTCATAGTGAAGGCCATTTTCGCTCACGAGGCCGCCATGCGAGCACAGGCCAAGAAGATGAACGTGACCACCCTCCGGTCTAACGTAAGTCCTGCCTTGAAGGTGGCTGACCAATGAACACTACCCAAACCACACTTGCCAAAGCAGTCTGAAAATTCCCGCGTGTACTTACATGAATGGGATGATAATTCAGCACGACATACGTAATGACTTTCCTAATCTCTGTCAGTTTAATCGATAATTCGCAGGAAGCCGATACTCAGCGAGCTGAGATTCGTATCGCTAAGACAGCCCTTGTCAACGTGTCTCTGTGGTTTATCTGCTGGACCCCCTACGCAATCATCAGTTTACAGGTGCTCCTCTCACTTTTCACTTTGCAGATCGTAGTGTGAATGCTTTGTAGTATTTCTACTAATCGGTCTGCGATTGATGTTCAGTTAACAGCTATATATGCAACAAAAGCAGTGCTTATCTGAAGAGTTTAAGATGTTACGTTTTGATTTTGTGAAAGTAAAAGCGTAGCTATGTCCGAGTAGGTGTGGGTAAGGCACAGGTGTGGGAGTGGCATTAATTTCTGGGTGGCACAGATGTGGGAGTGGTATTGGTATGAAAGTGGCACTAGGGTAGGGGTGGAACTGGTTTGGGAGTGGCACTAGTGTGGGGGGGCGCACTAATGAGGGATGAACTGTACTCTACCGCTTCCCACACAGGGTGTAATGGGCAACGTGAGCGGCATCACTCCCCTAATAACCACTCTGCCCGCCTTGCTGGCAAAGTCCTGTTCCTGCTACAACCCCTTCGTGTACGCCATCAGTCACCCTAAGTATCGTCTGGTGAGTTATGAACTGTCACACTCATGGGTTACGTGTCAATCCGCTAACTATTTACTGTTAAAATGTACCAATGAATCTTACTAAGTGCGAGTTACTTCATTATTAATTTTCATTAACTCTCTCTCTCTCTACTCTCTCTCTCTCTCTCTCTCTCTTCTCTCTCTCTCTCTCTCTCTCTCTCTCTCTCTCTCTCTCTTCTCTCTCTCCTCTCTTTTCTCTCTCTCTCTCTCTCTCTCTCCTCTCTCTCTCTCTCTCTCTCTCCTCTCTCTCATCTCTCATCTTCTCTCTCCTCTCTCTCTTCTCTCTCTCTTCTCTTACTCTCTTTCTCAGGCCATTACCCAGACATCCTTGGTCTCTGTGTATCATAGCGGCGTCGCCTTCAGTTAACTCCACTCCAACAGGCCTAAACAGTGAGATAAAACACCACAAGTATTTTCAATGAGTGAGTAATTCAGCAGAGTTACTTGCCCCTCTCTGTCCTTCTTCTCTCACCTTCTTCTCAACTCAAACTTAACATATGTGTCACTCGAAAATTTTTATCATTCATATATTTATTTCTATTCAAGATGCTTTGTTTGCTTAGGTGCCATTTTGCCTCCCCACAGACTCCTGATTCGTTACGACTGAGCCTTCGAACCTTACGACATAGCACACGATACTTCATCGAACTTCCTCGTACTCCTTTTGTAATAAAGAGGCCTCTTGGTATATAGTGATAATAAATCTGAGCAATTCCTCTCTGTATTTGTCTTCTCCGTCCTTGCCATGCGTGAACCCATGAGTACGTCAAGAAACATATTTCCTAGCTATTATAATTAGAGTTAACAGCAAAATACCGCACATCATAGGATAGGGATAATAATTACCAATGTGTACACTCTAAAATAAAATGGAGATATGTTTACGAGTTGAACACAGGCAAGTCCAGTGGAGGTAAAACAGCCGATATAACTCCCGAGGTCGCGGCGACGACCAGCATAGGTATGGCGAGGCGACCACGGCTTTAAAGGGTTAGGGAGTATAATAACGTAAGGATGTGGAATATAAGGGGAGAAGAGGTACAGGGACGGGAGTAGTGGATGGGTAAAGGTGAGAGAATAAACAGCGGAACGGAAGGAGGGAAATAAAGGTTGTAGGAAAGAAAGAAGGAGGATAAGGAAATGGAAAATACTTTCTGTGGAAGTACTTACCAACACTATAGTTTCTACAAGTTAGAGGCAAAACCTCCTCCCCACCCACCACTCCCTCCGACCGAGGTCGGCCAGGAAAAAAGTGAGAAATATACCATGCAGTATAGAAGAAAAAAAAAGCTGGCATGGAATCTTATAGGTATAGTTGGAGGAGAGACATACTCTATGATATAAAGCTAAAGCTAGAAATATAACGTAACAAATTTACGTTGGACTTTAATAACCGAGGGCAGCTGATTATATTATTTATCAGCTGATTTTTTATATGCTAAGTATTTATAAAGTTTGTTCTTATACGCCTCAACCGTGTTACTATTTACTATCTGTGCTAGAAGTGTTCCAAATATTCACAACCTTATCAGAGAAAAATAACTTCGCTTCATGTGACCGAAATCATTTACCAATGATCTTGTATCCATTACTACGAGTCTTGTTTGTCCGATCAATATTCAAATAGTCGTTTATGTTAACATTATCGAAGCAATGGGACATTTTAAACAGCTCTATTAAGTCTCCTTCTCTTTACGTTTTGACAAGCTGAACATGCTAAGTTCCTCCAGTCACTCTTCGTATAGCTTGTTTCGCAGGCACGGGATAATTTTTGTAACTTTACTTTGTACTCTCTCCAGCTTGTCTACATCTTTTCCATAGTATGGCGACCAGAATCGAACGTAATATTCAAGATGAGGATGCACTAAAGAAAACTTGAAACAATGTATGAATTACTTTTTCAGACTTATATTCGTAAGTCCTTCTTATGGTTGATTTGTTAGCTCTCTTAATCAACTTTTGATCAATGTTTACTAGGCTTGAGGTCGTTGCTTACAACTATGCCAAATTCTTTTTCATCGGTAATATTGGAAAGGTCACGTCATTGAGTAGTTAATTCGATTGTTATTACTTCCTATTTGCAAAATTTTGCACTTATCGGTTTCATATTGAACTTGCCACTTGTTTGGCTAACTAACAAAGCGATCAAGATCGAATTGCAATTGCATCTTATTGGCAGTTGTGATTACGTTACTTGTTATTTTAGTACCGTCCACAAACTATGATATCTTAAAGGTGAGGCCTTCGTCAATATCATTTACATTGATTATGAAAAGTACAGGACCAAGCATAACCCCCTGTGGTACAGTGCTTATAACGTCTCGCCAGCTAGATGCTATTCCATTAATTACAACACGCTGCCTACTCCCAGAAAGCTAGTCTTCAAACCCCTTGAAAATATTTTTAGCTATGCCGTGCGACATCAATTACTTAATTAAGTAAACGCTTATGGGTGACTTTGTCAAACACTACCGCCTGAAAGTAAAGATAAATTACATCTACTGTTCATTTCTTGTCATATATGATGTATTTGTCATTAATGAGCAGCACATTTTTTTGCCAAAAGCGTTTATTAGGAAAGCCGTGCTGGGAGCTCTTGTTCAATTATTTTCTTCTTAGAAATGTACTACCTTGTCTCGTATTATTGTTGCCGCCTGGTAAAAGAGAGAGCGAGAGAGAGAGAGAGAGAGAGAGAGAGAGAGAGAGAGAGAGAGAGAGAGAGAGAGAGAGAGAGAGAGAGAGAGAGAGAGAGAGAGAGAGAGAGAGAGAGAGAGAGAGAGAGAGAGAGAGAGAGAGAGAGAGAGAGAGAGAGAGAGAGAGAGAGAGAGAGAGAGAGAGAGAGAGAGAGAGAGAGAGAGAGAGAGAGAGAGAGAGAGAGAGAGGAGAGAGGAGAGGAGAGAGAGAGAGAGAGAGAGAGAGAGAGGAGAGAGAGAGAGAGAGAGAGAGAGAAGAGAGAGAGAGGAGAGAGAGAGAGAGAGAGGAGAAAAGAGAGAGAGAGAGAGAAGAGAAGAGAGAGAGAGAGAGAGAGAGAGAGAGAGAGAGAGAGAGAGAGAGAGAGAGAGAGAGAGAGAGAGAAAAGGAGAGAGAGGAGAGAGAGAGAGAGAGAGAGAGAGGAGAGAGAGAAGAGGAGAGAGAGAGAGAGAGAGAGAGAGAGAGAGAGAGAGAGAGAGAGAGAGACCTACTGTATATGCACCGAACGCATTCAAACACAACCGTACTAGGGCGATATATGTCAATCAGTGAGATAATAGTAAATAATACTTAGAGGAAAAGGTAGATAATTGTGGTTGTGAAGATATAGGGCTGATTTCTCAGTCGTCCCCTTTCGTTGGGGTCCTTACCAATGAGCGGCCATTTCCATCCCCAACAACAAAATCCGATTTCTAAATCGTCTTTTGGGCCGCTGTTGGTTTGTATCGATACCATAGATTGGAACTTTTGGGGACGCCGGGTTGGGGAACCTAGTGCCTCCCCAACGAAGCTTACTAATGCAATTATTTATCAAATACCATTAATTGCTACTTCCATATGGTTATATTTTCTTCTGAAAAAGATGTAAAAAGTATCAGACAGCGCATCAACACGTTAGAGGGTTATAATGAAAGAAAAAGAAAAGTTTTAAAATAACTTGGATGGCCGCGGTGAATGCACGGCACCAGCTGTCAAGCAGACAACATATTTTTCACGGCCATCTGCCTTAATAAATTATTTTATCTGTCACCCTATATTCTTCTATAATTCAGTAATATTGTAGGTATATATGCATAAGATATACAAAAGTGGTTATATGTGAACTTATTATTATAGATAAAAGTAATAATTACAAATAAAAATTTAAATTATATATATTTTAATATAATATAGTTATATATAATCAAATATAACAAATTAATTAATAAATTGAAGTAGAATATTACAAATAATCGTTGTTATTATTTATATGTGTGTAAATAGTAATTATTTACTGACTTTGGATGGAATATTTACATTTTCCGCCACTCAGACATACCAACAGTACCGAATCTGCCGTCTTTGATTCGTTGGGATCCTTACCATGTTGGGGAGCTCCTGGTTCACGAAAACAATGACTAAGAAATCGGATATCTTTGTTAGTAATCACTGTTACCAGGTTGGTAAGGCTTTTGGTTAGGGAGCTTACCAAAGGACTAAGAAATCGGCCCATAGTCTTGGCTACAGGAGGAAACAATAGCGGTGTTAGAGAGTGTTGTTTGGAATGGTTATGCTGACTCGGCTCCACACCTTCAGCAGCTGCATTATAGTGTTAGCTAGATAACTCACGGTGGGTGGTGGGTTCACGAAATACATCCTTCGAGCATACGGACTATAACTCGCAGAGGAGACGTGTAGCAGGAGCTCTTCGACCTAAGACCCGCAATACTAATTGTCGCTCGCCGGGACATACATCTGCATATAAAATGTGTTACTAGTACAGGTTCATGGTTGTTAGGTAATTGTATCACGGCGTCCATCCTTTGGTGTGTTGTGGACTGAGGTACTCTGGTCGTAGACCTCATATGGCCTATTGGGACTGAGGTCTCCTGGCTTCAGACCAAGGAGCTAGTCGGTCTTGAAGGCTATTAGATGACTACATCATCATGTGTACAGTACTGTTCATGTCGTTGTTGAAGACATTGGACGATTCTTGGAAAGTTTTACCAAGACCTCGTGTGAGGTACAGTGAACAAGTCTCATGTTGGCATGACGGTTAACTGTACGCGTCATTGACGGTCGCCAAGAAGTCTTATGGCGGATTGGCATAGCCCACGGTGTTATGGACTCGCTCAGCAGGAGTATTTGACATTGTCGGTAACTGTGCAGTAAGACAAAGATCCGGATATTCAAGTCGCTTGTGATCCCTGTCCTACTCTATGGTTGTGAGACATGGACACTAAATAGCGACTTGAAGAGACGAATCGATGCCTTTGGTAATAATTGTCTTCGCATAATCATGGGGATTCGCTGGGATGATTACGTGTCAAATCAGCGATTGCACCATGAAACTGAATCTATGCCTATTACCTGCATAGTCCGTCAGCGCCAACTTCGGCAATATGGGCATGTGGCACGCTATCCTGAAACCGATCCTTCCCATCGGGTTGTATCTGTAGGAGACATTCTGGCGTGGAGGAGGCCAAGGGGCGCCCACACGGCTCGTGGCTCGGGCAAGTTGATGTTTCTTGTCGAGACTCTCTTGTCGAGAGTCGAGTGAAAGGAGTTTAGCCTCGGTGTAGTCTTAACAACAGTGCTTGTTGTGTTGCAGTAGTGTCGGGAATTGAGTTAATAAAATTTCCTTTTTTGGTTTTATTGCAAAATAAAGTTTCTTACATATTAACAAATATCTTGCTTTCGTGCACACTCGCTCACTTTCACTACGCTCGATGCTCTGTCTAACACGATACGTAATGTACGTCTGAATGGATCAAGAGCTGATCTAAGTCTGTGAAAGAGATTATGTCCTGAAGCTATGAATGTGACGTCACTAAAACGTCATTCCACTAATCGACCAATAGCAAGGTACTTCCGTTGTTAGAGCGCTTTGCTTTTGTTCTTTTTCAACCAATGAGATCGATTCTATGACAAGCTGACTGCTGTGGTTTAGTAATCTGAATCGATCTCATGTTTAGAGTTTGGCAATGATTTGCGAGTTTTCTCTTGACTTTCCGCTGAGGTAAGTATCATGCATTATATACCAAGCCTAGTATTTTTTCTCTCTCTCTCTCCTACCTATTCATATATCTTTTAGGCTTATTCTAGGCCTATTACACGAGCCTGCATGGGGACTCGCGAGTAGGGACCCCCGGGAGTGGCGTCGTTGAGTGGGCGAGGCGACGCGCCCCCCGGCGTATGCCCCCAATGATTGATTGATTGATATACTATATTTATATACATATATATATATATATATTATATATATACTATATATATATATATATATATATATAATATATATATATATATATATATATATATATATATATATATATATAATAATATATATTATATATATATATATATATATATATATTATTATATATAATATAATATATATAATATATCTATATATAATATATATAATATATATAGATATATATATATATATATATATACTATATGACACTCAACTGTCTCCTTTTTCTACAATGAACATTCTATGACTATCCTTTACTAAAAATCTGAACTGGAAATCTCACATCTCATCTCTTGCTAAAACAGCTTTTAAGAAGTTACGTGTGCTGTGGCGTCTGCGTCTTTTTTTTTCTCCCTCCCAATTGCTTGCTCTGTACAGGGGCCTTATCCGCCCATGTATGGAGTATGTCTCACATGTTTGGGGAGGATCCACTCATACAGATCTCCTAAACAGGGTTGAGTCAAAAGCTTTTCGTCTCATCAACTCTCCTCTGACTGACTGTCTTCAATCTTTAAATCACCGCCGCAATGTTGCTTCTCTTGCTCTCTTCTACCGTTATTTGCATGCTCACTGCTCTTCTTCTGAAATTGCTAACTGCATGCCTCCCCCACTCCCGCGGCCTCGCTGCACAAGACTTTCTACTCATTCTCATCCCTATTCTGTCCATCTTCCTAATGCTGGAGTAAATCAGTATCTTTACTCTTTCATCCCTTCACCCCTTCACTGGTAAACTCTGGAACTCTCTTCCTGTTTCTATTTTTCCACTTTCCTATGACTTAAATCTTTTCAGAAGAAGAGTAACAAGACACCTCCCGAACTAAATTGGCCTACCCCTCTTTTTTTATTTTATTCTCATACTGTCTTCCTTATAGGGACTGGAAACTAAGGCGGCTTTGTGTTACCCATTTTTATTGTGCCCTTGGCCAGTTCCTTGTGATGTAAAAAAAAAAAAAAAAAAAAAAAAAAAAAAAAAAAAAAAAAAAAAAAATAAATAAAAAAATAAAAAAAAAAATACATATATAGTAGGGTGTCCCAAGAAACCGACGTGTATCGGACACACTCCAGCACATGTTGCCCTTGTTCCCTGTCGTGACAAGTTCCACCAGGAAAACTTTCAGCTTTCTCTCTCGTCTTTTACTGGTCGCGCATTTCGTTCAGTTTTCTGCTCGGCGTCAGAGAGTGAGGTAGTTGTCGCGTGTGTCGTTGTCGCGTGTGGTGTCCTTTGTGTCGGTTTGTTTCTCACTACATCTATATTATAACTATCTTAGTGTGTGAACTTAGTCATTTTAAGTGTGTGCCTGCCGTATCCCTTGTATTTCCATCACTATAAATAATGTAGCTAATGCCTATGTATGTATTTATCGATGTTAAATAAAAAAACTGTATTCTGGTCTCTTTTGTGTTCCCAGGTCTAACGTGATGGCGTGTGAAAGACGATCTACGGACGTGGTATGATTACTGGAGAAGTCCCCAACATCGTCATTCCCGGCGAATCGTCTTCCGTCGAGAGGCGAGGTTCTCCAGGTGTTTTTGTTCCACCACAAGATCCAGAAGGAGGTTCTTTTTGCTGCAGCAGCTTCTACCGCTGAGAAGGTCTTGGAAGTGTGGCGACTTGCAAACATTCCGACGTCGGAGATGTCGTGGGTGAAGAAGAAGATCCTCAAACTGTACGAGGAGTACGGCGCCTTGGCGAAATCCAAGTCACGGAAGACAGAGACGGAAGAAATGAAGAGATGCATCTTCAGAGACAGCCTCGAAGACATGTTCGACATCGCGCATTCCAAGGCAATGGAAGCGAAGATTCCCGAGGAAGACAAGGCGTTCTTGGAGGCTCAGAGGGAGGACCGGCAGATCTGCTCGATGGCTGGTGTGGACGAGAAGCTGAAGCGAACGACTGAGGAGAAGCGACGTAAGAGACAAAGGATGGAGGAGCTGAAGAAGAAGGACGCGGCTGCTTCGTCATCCAGTCTTGATCGTGATGTGGCTTTGGAGTCTTCTACTACATCCTCATCGTCCAACGTAGAAACCGAGGACGACGACTTCAAAGCTCCGACACCAGCTAAATGTCCACGCCGTCGACCTCCTAAGGAGAATAAGCTCATCAAGGAGCTGACCCTTGCTTGGGAGCGCGACAATCTATCCATCCGTGCTGCGACATCCTCCTACGCCGCTGCTGCAATGAGCCTCGGCCACGACATCGAACATATCACTGTGTCCCGTTCGTCTATCCACCGGGCCAGAGTCAAGAACCGCGAAGAGATTGCCATGTCTCTCTCCTTCAAGCCTGAAGTCCCTTTGGTCCTGCATTGGGACGGCAAGTTGTTACCCAGTCTAGCGGACGGAATGTCATTGGAGGAGAGGGTGGCCGTCTTGGTGTCCGGGGAGGATACGGAGGAACTTGTGGGTGTTCCTGTGTCTGAAGACGGGACTGGACAAGCTGTTGCGGAAACCGTCTTGAAGCTGGTGCGGGAAAGCAGCTTGGAGGGCAACATCATTGGAATGGCATTCGACACGACAGCGGCCAACACGGGGATGGTTCATGGAGCGTGTATCAGGATTGAACGTGCACTGGAGAAGCCTCTGGTGTGGTTGGTATGCCGCCGCCACATCCTGGAAGTTGTTCTGAAGGATGTCTTCGAGGCTTGCATGGGTCCATCATCTGGCCCTAACATCGCCCTTTTCAAGAGGCTCCAGAATCGTTGGCCTATCGTTTTACCAGAGCCGACCACAGCCCCTGACACCGACCGCTCTGTCATCCGACGAAGAAGCTCACTGCCTTGAGATGTTCGGTCACTTGAAACGTCTGCTTGACTGTGGGAATCATCCACGCGAAGACTACAGAGAGATCATCCTGCTCAGCGTGGCCTACCTCGGAGGAGGAGTCCCTACATTCTTTCGTGCTCCTGGTGCTTACCACATGGCCAGATGGATGGCCAAGGCCATCTACGCCGTGAAGATCATGCTCTTCCATGACCAGCTGGAGATGAGCAGGCGGGAGTTGGCGGGGATCCGTCGAGTTGCGTTCTTTGTGACCATGGTTCTACGCGAAATACTGGGAAAGAGGCAATGATTCCGTCCTACGCAGCCAAGAACGACCTGGACTTCATCCCCTGACGTGAAGAGGATCTGCGACGATGGGGTTGCGACGGTCGCGGAACGTGCCATGCGGCGCCATCTCTGGTACCTTTCCGAGAACCTGAAACGGATTGGCCATCTACGAGACCCCCATCAGCCGGAGCAGAAGGCGGAGATGGTAGAGGGGATGGGAAACGTCCTTCGACGACCAAGAATCCACGGCGCCCCGAGTCGAAGACACCAATCAATCTCAAAAGGCCGCTTTTCGCCTTCTGCTCAGTGCGGTCGATGCAGGTCTTTAAAAGTCTACTAGGAGGCCAGCAACCGACCTTCCTTGAGCTGGGGTCCTGAAACCCTGAAACGGATTCGTGTTTCAAGTGCGCGAAGAAGGGGGCTGGTGTCCTGAAGGTCACGAACGACCTCGCAGAACGAGGGAAAAGCCCTCATTCAACGCTTCCTCGCAACCGGACGAAGGACGAACGGCAAACCCAGTTCCTTTTGAAGCTTGCCCCCCTCCACACGAAAGCTGTCCCTAAAAAACTAAGGCGGAACTCAAGAAGGAGGTGTTGGAGTAGGAATAAATAACTAAATAACATAACAGATATTTCACATTCGTTTCCCTGTACCTAGGGTCTTCTGAACACGATTTGAGTGATCAGAATGCATATAATGGGTCGAATCTTAAAAGGAGCTATCAAAACCTTCGTTTTGCGCGACCTTAATTAAATATTGCCCAATTTTCACGAAAAATTTTGGGGGAATCACTTTTATTTGACAAGGACCAGAGCAGCATGTGCTGGACTTGATATCATTTATTTGATTTTCTACTAATACAAGCCTGGGATACCCTAATAATATATAGGGCAACATAAACACTCTTCTTCACATGTGTTGGGGTTTGATATATATATATATATATTATATATATATATATATATATATATATATATATATATATATATATATTATATTATATATATATATATATATATATATATATATATATATATATATATATATACGTATATATATTTATACATTATGAATGTATATATATATATATATATATATAATATATATATATATTTTTTTTTTTTTTTTTTTTTTCTTTTTCTACATCACAAAGGCCTGGCCAAGGGCACAACAAAAAGACACAAAGACACACACTTTGTAACACTTTACACACTTTGTAACACAAAGCCCGCTTAGTTGCCAGTCTCTATAAAGAAGTCAGTAAGAGAATACAAATAAAGGTGTGGGCCAATTTAGTTCGGAAGTTGACTTGTTACTCTTCTCTTGAAAAGATTTAAGTCATAGGAAGGTGGAAAAATAGAAACAGAAAGAGAGTTCCAGACTTTATCAGTGAAAGGGATGAAAGAGTAAAGATACTGATTAACTCTTGCATTAGGAAGATGGACAGAATTAGGATGAGAATGAGTAGAAAGTGTTGTGCAGCGAAGCCGCGATAAAAGGGGAGGCATGCAGTTAGCAAGTTCAGAAGAGCAGTGAGCATGAAAATAACGGTAGAAGATAACAAGAGAAGTAACATTGTGGCGGTGATTTAAAGATTGAAGACAGTCAGTTAGAGGAGGGGAGTTGATGGGACGAAAAGCTTTTGACTCATCCCTGTTTAGGAGAGCTGTATGAGTGGATCCTCCCCAAACATGTGAGACATACTCCATACATTTATTTTATTTTATTTTATTTTACATTTGTGCCTATAGCGCCAGTAGGCAGTGGTGACCCAGGGCTCCGATGGTAGGCTCTGGAGGTTCACTTGAGAGCTGTGATGGTTGGTCCTCACCCGTGGTGGCGCAGGCAGGATTTTTATAGTGACGCCTGTAGAGGGTCATGCAGCCCCCCTGTGTCCTCCGATGCACTCGCAATCGAAAGTAGAGTTGATGGGCAGGGCATGTGGGTGTTATTAGCCCACTCAACGGTGCAGAAAGATTTTGGTTTTCTTCGGGGATCGAACTCGGATCAACGAGAACGCTAGTCGGAGACGCTAACCACTCCGCTACCGCCTCCCCTTATCCGCCCATACATGGGCGGATAAGGCCCCCTGTAGAGAGCAAGCAGCTGGGAGGGAGAAAAAATAGAACGCACACGCCACAGGACACCAAACGTCTTAGAAGTTGTTTTAGCAAGAGATGAGATGTGAGAATTCCAGTTCAGATTTTTAGTAAAGGATAGTCCAAGAATGTTCATTGTAGAAGAAGGAGATAGTTGAGTGTCATTGAAGAAGAGGGGATAGTTATCTGATAGGTTTTGTCGAGTAGATAGGTGAAGAAATTGGGTTTTTGAGGCATTGAACAAAACAAGGTTTGCTTTGCCCCAATCAGAAATTATAGAAAGATAAAAATTTAGGCGCTCGGTGGCATCTCCTCGTGAATCACTTAGTTCCTGTTGAGTTGGACGTCTAATAGACGACGTTGAAAAATGCCGGGTAGAATCTTCAACTTTTGATGGCTTTGAGTTCGAGATTATATATATATATATATATATATATATATATATATATTATATATATATATATATATATATATATTATATATATTATATATATATATATATATATATATATATATATATTATATAATCTCGAACTCAAAGCCATCAAAAGTTGAAGATTCTACCCGGCATTTTTCAACGTCGTCTATTAGACGTCCAACTCAACAGGAACTAAGTGATTCACGAGGAGATGCCACCGAGCGCCTAAATTTTTATCTTTCTAAAATTTCTGATTGGGGCAAAGCAAACCTTGTTTTGTTCATGCCTCAAAAACCCATTTCTTCACCTATCACTCGAAAAAACCTTAATAATATCCCCTCTTCTTCAAAGAACCCCAAATTTCCTTCTTCTACAAGAAAATTTTGGCTATCCTTTACTAAAAAAACTGAACGGAAATTTTCACTCTATCTCTTGCTAAAACAACTTCTAAAACGTTTTTGGGTCCTGTGGGTCTGCGTCTATTTTTTCTCCCTTTCCAGCTGCTTGCTCTCTACGGGGGCCTTATCCCCCATGTTGGGCGGATAAGGGAGGCGGTAGCGGAGTGGTTTGCTCTCCGACTAGCGTTTCGTTGATCCGAGTTCGATCCCGAAAAAAAACCAAAACTTTCTGCCCGTCGAGTGGGCTAATAACACCCACATCCCGCCCCCAACTCTACTTTCGATTTCGAGTGCATCGGAGGGCACAGGGGGCTGCATACCCTCTCAGGGGTCACTACAAAAAAACCTGCCTGCCCACTATTATATATATATATATATATATTTTTATTATATATTAATATAATATTTTATTAGAAAAATATATTTTATAATATATTATTAAAATAAAATTAAAAATTATATTAATTTATTATATTATATTAATTATATAACATATTTTTATTATTTTATTTTATATTATATATTTATATGTAAAATATATATTTTATTTATAATTTTAATTTTTATTATAATTTTATTATATATATTTTAAAATATTTATATTAATATATTATATATTTTATATATACATATATTAAAGTTATATAATAAATATATATATATAAATATATTATATTATAAAATTTTATTTTATATAATATAAATATATATATAATATAATATATTATAATATATAATATAATATAGTATATAATATATATAATATATATATATTAAATATATTTTGTATAATATATATAATTTATATATAATTTATATTATATATATTACTATATATTATAATTAGTATATTATAAATTAGGGGATCACCCCGGGGGGTGGTCGGTTCAAATTAGGGGGAAATGCAATAGTGTTTTTTTTTGGGGGTTAAATGCCTAGAGTTAGAAAAAATGTGTAGCATTTTGGCAGTGGGAGCTTTTTGGGGGTTATCCCCCTTTTTCCAAAAATGTTATTATTATTATAAAAATACCCCAAAAATTATACAAATCAATATAAAAAAATCCTGATGTACATAGAGCCTTCCAGCAGGTAATTTCTCAGTGGCAGAGGTCCAGCAATAATCCCTTTGGGCGGATACCTGTAGATCAGACAATTGAGGTTACGGTTAACAAGGACACTCAGACTCCTGGAGGCACGTCAGGGTTCAGCCTAAAGCAGGAGCCATCAAAAGGTACTACATAACAGCAGAGTACCGCAGTGAATTTCTTGGACACCTAAGAGACATGGAGCATGGTAACCCAAATAAAAAACTAAATCATGCTGATCTCCAGCAGCCAAGAATAAATAAAGATGAGAAACAGGGGCGGCAGTCGTCAGCCTCATTAAAGCCTGGGCCAACCCTTTCTCAGAGAAGCAAGCCCTCATAAGCATTTCTACTGCTAAATCGGCACACAGAGACATTGCCTCTGACCTGATTAAAGCATGTGCTATTGGAGGGGAAGAGTTATGCCACTTTCCGCAATGAGAGACTGGAGAACGACCCACCACCAAAACATTTCACGATCTGATGAAAACTAACAAGCTGAAGACATTCACTAATATGTGTAAAATAAATTTATTGAAAACAAGGGGGGAAGGACAAAATCTTGAAAGCTGACCGGTCTCTGTTTGGTCGCATCTTTAGTGAGGCACAAGGGCGCAATCTCAAGATGGAGGACATCCTCTCTCACCCCCTGGGACCACTACCCTGGGCTCTCTCAAACCCCAGACGGATTACTCAGGAAAACAAACAAAGCTTCCTTAGCCAAAACTTTGCAGAAGATGTGACAGTAGCAACCAACTCCTACAAAATCGGCTTCTGTGATCGATGGAATGAACTTAGTTCAAGGAGACGGGTTTGATAAAGCTACGTTTGGAGACATTGCCACTACAATACTGTCTATGCATTGCGTGAAGGAAGTAAAAGAAACCCGAATAGATGTTGTGTTCGACACGTATCAAAAGATTCTATAAAGAACAGTGAGAGATCGGCACGGGGTGAAGAGCCCGGGACCAGCAGCTCAGGTATCACAAGCGCACAGATCGTGAGGCAATGGAGAAGTTTCCTGACAGGAATACTAACAAAACCAGTCTGATTAGTTTCATTGTCAGTGAATGGAGGAAGCCAGTGTACAGGGAGAAACTACATGAGAAGATTCTGTATACAAGTAATGAAAAATGCTACAAATTACTCACGGGGCAGTGAAGAGGTACCAAGATCTCCAGTGCCAGCAGGAAGAAGCAGATGGGCGCCTACTTTCCATGCTGTCCATGCTGCTAGACAGGGCTACCAGGCTTTTTGTGATATGCGCAGAGGATACAGTGTCTTTATCATGTTTTTTGGCATTCCAGACAAGATAGGGGCCCCGTTATTCCAGAAATGTGGAACTAGAACCAGAACTAGATAGTTGACATCGGGAAAGTCGCTGCCACTATCGGCATAGATGTCTGCAAGCTCTATTGGTATACATGCATACACTGGATGTGACACTACCAGTGCTTTCGCAGGTAAAGGGGGAAAGGGAAGTGCTCTAAAATTCGTGACCAACACAGGGAAAACAGAAACCATTTACACAGTTGGGCCAGGAAGGGGCCTCCCCCTCAGAACTGATGGACAAACTAGAGGTTCACATGTCTCCCTAGTCCCCAAAGCAGATTCACTAAGGCAATAATCCAGGTACCTTGTTCTGTGTAGAAGGTGAGATAGAGAGTCATCGCTCCCCCTGCAGGGATGCTTAGCAAACATGCACAAAGGGGCAAACTACCCGGCTGGAATATGGAGAAGATGTTTTTGAGCAAGACCAGGTGTACCAAGTCCCATTGGCAGAGGGTGGAAAATTTTACATGGATGTAGCTGAGGAATTAATGGGAGTGGATTGGTGGATGGTCGGCCAGCACCTGAGGGTATCTTGGCCCTACTGGCCTGCAAATGTTAAGGATGTGTACACTGCCAAAGTGTGCTGTCTGGCAATGGACTTATGCACTGTATGTGCCAACTGTCGCTGCGAGTCGTCATCAATGATGAGAGGCACGGACGAAGACGACGATGTTTATGATTATTTCATAAAGGTGCGTTCAAAAAGTTTTAGGTAATTAGCGTTGTTTTACATATATACATATATACAATATCCATATGTACATACATATGATAAATTTATCCGATTGAATTTGTATTGT
>JACEEZ010018670.1:40000-45000 GCA_016584305.1 Chionoecetes opilio | reverse complement strand
CATCCCCCCGCTTGACGTCCCGGAACCTGAACTACGTGGACTCCTCGAATGCTGCACTAAAGAAGCACCTTTTACCTCTCCCCGAGGGAACAAATATCAACAAAAAGACGGCGTCGCTATGGGCTCTCCCTTAGGAGTATTGCTGGCAAACTTCTTCATGGGCTGCGTAGAAGAAGAAGTATTTTAGAAAATAAGCAAGCCCGACATATATTGCCGCTACATCGATGACATCTTTATCAAAACGAAAAGTCACTACGAAGCAGGACAACTGAAGCTCTGCCTACAAGATACTTCAGGCCTCACCTTCACCATAGAAAGCAGCTCAGACAAATCAATGCCGTTCTTGGACGTCCTTGTAACGCAGAAAGAAGAATCATTCATCACAAACGTCTACGTGAAGCCAACGAACACCGGACACTGTCTCAACGGAGAATGCGAATGCCCGCAGAGATATAAAGACTCCACAATCGGTGCTTATATCAGAAGAGCTCTCACACACTGCAGTACATGGCAACTTATGCACAAAGAAATCCAGCGATCCACTCAAGTCCTCATCAACAACGGCATCAGCGAGAGAGACATCAACCGTCAGACTAAGAAAATCATGGAGAACTGGTACAACCTTAACGCCACAAAAAAGAGTCAGGACATAACTATTTTCTACCGGGCTTCCTTCTCGTGGCCGGACAGTTTGCCTACGGAAAGTTTGCCTACGGACAATTTGCCTACGGACAATTTGCCTACCGGACAATTTGCCTACTGGACATTTTGCCTACCGGACAATTTGCCTACGGACACTTTGCCTACGGACACTTTGCCTACTGACACCTTGCCTCAGTGTTTCCACAGGAAAAATGTTCTTTACCTTGGACAGTTATAGTGATAACCCTACCGTAGATAACAGTATAGTCGCCAGCTGCAATTATGTCGCCAGGTGCCAAATATTACGAATTATAGCATCACTACTGATGTGTATGTGCCATTGAAGATGATACACAGTAATTCATATCGGTGACAGGACAACTCATACCGCGGACAACTCATACCGGACAATTCATACCATGCTAATTCATACCCCGGACAATTCATACCCCGGACAATTCATACCCCGGACAATTCATACCCCGGACAATTCATACCATGGTCAATTCATACCCCGGACAATTCATACCAGACAATTCATACCCCGGACAATTCATAACCTGGACAATTCATACCATGTTAATTCATACCCCGGTCACCGAAGTTTTCTTATTGGAAATAATTAAATATATTTTTTAATGTTTATAAATAATTAATATAGGCCTATAACGTCTCGTATATACTTTTTTTGGGCATGATTTTTTTTTTTTAATTTGTTTTGCCTGTAATTTTTTCAAAACTTGTATATGATAGAATAAGCTTGTCCATATGTTAATTGGGGGTTTCAGGTCAGACTGTTGTAAATTGAAAAAAATTGTTTTAATAAAATGTTTGAATTACTATTATTAAAAAACTAAGCTTCATTGGGGATTGCAAATGATTGCATTTAGACGGCATTAATGTGGACTTTATTCATTAGTGCCCGGTATGGGTATGTCAAAAAGTATGAGAACGGTAACTCCTACAATTTGTATCTATTTTACACTTTGTTACCCTCTATCTCAGTTAATTATTGATGGAGAGTGTTCATTTTTACTGGGCATATCATTGACATTATTCACTATATATGTGCATAGAATGAGCTCTAAGTGGGCTTTAGTTCGAAAAATGAAAATAAATATTTTTTCTTTTTCTTTTTTTGCATTTTTATGCTCGTTCCATTCACGCACCAAGAATGATAGAGACTTGAGTTACGGTATACTTTTAGAAAGTAATGGTATCTACCTCCAAATTAAAACGTTTGAGGAATTCAATGAAAAATATGCTCTCTATAATTGTTCAAAAATGAGCTTAAAATAACTTTTTTGAAGATCTTTAAAGTCTTCCCGTTTCAAAAGAGAGGTTCATTCAGACATGCAATTCACTCTATATTGTGTATAATCCAATTCTGCTTGCTATTTGAGTGCCCCCCCAAAAAAAATATCTTTTCTTGCATATACTTAAAAATATTATTTGCAGTGATATTTGCAATATCACTGCAATTATTACCCATATTTCGATCAATAACACCCAAAGAATAATTGAGATACGGGAATAAAATTCCGTCCTCTATCGCACTATACTACTGTCTAGAAGCTGTTTAGGTTTCATATATATAGAGTTAAAACTGTTAAAATAACAATGCTATAAATATGTACTTTTACATGGAAGAACTCATGCAAAGGTACCTTTTACGGCACAATTTTTCCTATTCTAAGCTTCATTGAGAAACAGTATATATTTTTTATAGATCATAGATAAACTATCTTGGCTGAAATAGTGCACGAATGATGTCAGTTTAATAATAAGAATTTTGAAAGTGACAAAAATAAATGTTTTCTACAAATTGAATCACTCACATCTTTCTTGTTTATTATGAAAAACAGATACTATTGGGTGGCTGGGCTTATTACTGTCCCCATTATATAGATTAAAAAGAAAAATGAAATGCAACGATTTTGAAAATTTGTGAAAGCAATTATAATTATCGAAAGGCCATTTTTAAGCTTTCGTAAAACAACCATAAAATTCATTTAACAATAATCGACCTAATTTTACTGATTTACCTATTTTTTACTGCCGGCCCACCAAACACAGCTTTCTGGAGAGTGTGTTTGGTGGGCCGAAGGCCAACCAAACACAGACTTTCCAGATAGCCCCTTCTAACTTTTCTGAAATCATGGATGTAGAAATGTATGTATTAACGCCTACCCATCCCCCCCCACCCATTACTCACCCTTTACCCACCCCCCCCCAAACCCATTCACTCACCCATTACCCATCACCCACCCCCTTTCACTACCTTTTCCCCATCACCTCCCACGTATTCCCTCCCCCACCCCCATCCCCCCCCCCCATTCACCACCCATACCCCCCACCCATTTACCCATCCCCCCATCCCCCACTCCCCATTACCCATCACCCTACATAAAGGGGTTTTAAATTTCTCGAAACCCCCAATTTTTTTGTCAAAATTTCCCCAAATAGGCGCAAAAAAAAAAAAAAAAAAGTGACGGATCAATCATAAATGGGCTTAAAAGTTCCCCCTGGTGGCGGTTCCAAAACTGTGCCATATGATGGATTGGGGAAAGGGGGGCTGCCCCCATCGCGGACACCCCACACACACACACACACTTTCGCTTTATATTATTATACTAGCCCCCCAAACCGCCCTCCGGGGGATTTTTTGGTAGCTCTGCGGGGGGCATTGGTCCACCCTGGTTTGGTGGGCCTTCGGCCCCCCAAAACAGGGATTCCGATACCCCCTTCTAATTTTTCCCTGAAACGGATGTAGAAATGTATGTACCCCCCCCCCCCCATTCACTCCCCCTTTAAACCATCACCCCCCACCATTCATCACCCATTACCCATCACCCCCCCCCCCATTCATACCATACCCATCCCCAAAACCACCCTTTCGCTACCCATTACCCATCCCCCCCCACCTATTCCTCCCCCATCACCCATCACCCCAACCCATCCCCCCCCACCCATTCATCCCCCATCCCCCCCACCCCCTTTAAACCCATACCCCACCCATTCACCCCCCATTACCATCACCCTACATAAAGGGTTTCCTCAATTCTCGCAACCCTTTTTTTTTCAAATTACCCCAAAGGCGCTAAAAAAAAAGAAAAAAAAAAAGTGATGAATATCTATAAGGGGGCTTAAAACCGTCCCCTGGTCAACCCGGTTCCCAAAAAAAGTCCCAATAGGTGTTTGCCCCAGGGGGGGCGGAAAACCTATACCAATACACAAACCACACACAGAAGACGAAGACAGACAGACCACACTTGCGCTTATATTTACTACCCGAAAAGCCGCCCCGGGCGGACTTTTGGAAAAAAATGGATTTCCAGATACCCCCTTTTTAACTTTCCTAAAATTTGGAGTAGAATGTATTATTCCCCCCCCCATTACTCCCCTTTCCCCATCACCCCCCCCCCAAATTCATCCCCCATTACCCATCACCCACCCCCCTTCACTCCCCTTTCCCCATCCCCCCCCACCCATTCACTCACCATTACCATCCCCCCCCACCCATTCACCCCCCAAAACCCATCCCCCCCCACCCATTCACTCACCCTTTACCCATCACCCCCACCCATCACTCACCATTACCCACACCCCCCACCCATTCATTCCCCCTCCCCCTCACCACACACCCTTTCACCACCATACCCACCCCCCCCACCATTCCCTCCCCCATCACCACCCCCCCAACCCCATCACCCCCACCCATCCTCACCATCACCCAACCCTTACCCATACCCCCCCACACTCACCCTTTCCCCATCACCCTACTCAAGGTTCCCCAAATTCTCGCAACCCACTTTTTTTTTCAAAATTTCTCGCTAAAGTGCAAAAAAAAAAGAGAAAAAAAAGTGATCGGATCATTATAAGGGGTTAGGGGCCCTTTCCCCTGGTCAACTGTTTCCCAAAAATGTCCCAATGAGGTGTTTGCCCCCAGGGGGGCGGAACCAACCCACATACACACACACACACAAACAGACAGAAGACAGCAGACAACTTGCGCTTATATTATACTAGCCGCAAAAGCCGCCCCGGGGAAATTTTGGCAGCCCCTGGGAGGGTATTGGGGGCCCTTTCGGCCCCCCCACCTGTTGGGGGGCCCTTTTCGGCCCCCCAAAACAGGACTCCCCAGATACCCCCCTTTTAACTTTCCTGAAATCAGGAGTAAAATTTGTAGTTTTCCCCCCCCCTTTACTCCCCCTTTACCCATCCCCCCCACCCATTCATCCCCCATCCCCATCACCCCCCCCCATTCACCACCCATACCCATCCCCCCCCACCCTTTCACTCACCCTTTACCCATCCCCCCCCACCCTTTCACTCACCCATTACCCATCACCCCCCCC
>JACEEZ010018670.1:32500-35000 GCA_016584305.1 Chionoecetes opilio | reverse complement strand
ATAGTCATCAATTCGTAATCCTGGTCTTCATTATCGTCCACACAACAGTGAAAGAACGAAGATACCAATCTATATTTTTTCAGAAGGGGAAAAAAATAAGAGGAAAGGGGAAAAAAAGAGCGACATCGATACCAAATGAAGCCGCCAAAGTGTTCAATCAGCAAAATATCCGGTGAAAGAAAGAGAGAAAAAGAGAGAAAGAGAGAGAAAAAGAGAGAGAGAGAGAGAGAGAGAATTAAACCAACCAAAACTTACCAATTTAACTATTCCCCTCATCCAGTTTCTTTAGCCGTCAATTTACATACATAGTTACGAGCGGCTTAAGATATCAGTGGTCCTATAACTCTGTGACCAAAACCACCTCAGAGTGGCCTGACAAGACCCGGCTATTGTGTTACCCTTATCTGTGTGTTGTTACAGATAACAGGGGTCACAGCTATTTAGATATCCCAACGCTGCCCCAATTATGTTACCCTTCTTAGTATGGTTATTTTACGGATAACGGGTTCACTCCATGTTGATACTGGTTGACTAACCTGTAAGGGGTGATTGCCGGATGACGCCCTCTTGACGGGCTGGTAACTTGCTTCGTTGCCCAGAGGTACACGTCAAATAAAGTGGTATGTATGGGTTTAACGTGGTCGAGCGGTTCTTACGTAATTTATAAGTATTCTTAGTGCCAAAGGATTCGAGTAAGAAAATATACTACAAAATATATGTATTGTATATATATGTACACTTGTGAAGGCTTATACATTAATAATGTCACGCTGTTCATTAAGTAACGGCCAATGAAACTAGTGTCTAATAGACAGAGCCAGAACAGTTAGTTTCGTGACAAGGTACTCTTGTCACGCGTGACAAGAGTACCTTGTCACTCGTACCAAGTGACACGCACACAACTTGTGCGTGCAGTTCCGGAACCAGGGGCGAGGTGTGTCTACGTGTTGCATCAAGACACCGGGTTGACTGTCCACGTCATTCTTATGGGCCATGGCGTGATACTTCGTCAACGTAACCTCATCAAAAGGTGTCAGCATTCAGCATCCGCTAGGCGACACTCAGACACTCGGACATCCTGTCTTAGTATAGATTAACACATAAATATATAATCAGTACGCTAATAATTGTAGTCAACGGTGCTTATGGTCATCCCACCAACCATTACACCGCCAGGACCACATACTGCAGCCAGCCTCCGCTTCTCTCTCTCTCTCTCTCTCTCTCTCTCTCTCTCTCTTCTCTCTCTCTCTCTCTCTCTCTCTCTTCCTCCTCTCTCTCTCTCTCTCTCTCTCTCTCTCTCTCTCTCTCTCTCTCCTCTCTCTCTCTCTTCTCTCTCCTCTCTCTCCTCTCTCTCTCTCTCTCTCTCTCTCTCTCTCTCCTCTCTCTCTCTCTCTCTCTCTCTCTCTCTCTCTCCTCTCTCTCTCTCTCTCTCTCTCTCTCTCTCTCTCTCTCTCTCTCTCTCTCTCTCTCTCTCTCTCTCTCTGCGTGCCTGCGTGTGTGTGTGTGTGTGCCTGCGTGTGGTGTCATTCACCCAATCACCCGTGGTCATGTCCACGCGAGTCGGATTCGCCATCGCCAGTTTCACCCTCCCGGTGCGAGCTTGGAGCTCATTATTTCCGATACTCACACACACACACACACACACACACACACATACTGTCTCATTGCTCAAGAGGGGACAGTAACCGTCCGAATTTGTCAGTGAAAGATCCCCGGGAGCAGTAAAGATTCGAACCGGCTACCACAGAATAACAGGCCAGGGCGCTATTCACTTGACCATCGTGGCGGTGGTTGACCATCGAGTGTGTGTGTGTTTGTGTGTGTGTGTGTGTGTCTATTTACCCACAGTCTTGTCCACGCGAGCTCGACTTGCGATCCCCAGTTTTACCCTTTCGGAAAGTGCTTGGAGCTCGTAGTGACCGATCTTTGAGTAATGCTGAATCTTCATACACTACACACACCCCATCCCCTTGTTAAAGGATGATAGTAACCGCCCACATTTGTCAGTGAAAAATCCCCGGAAGCGAGTGGGGATCGAACTCACTTCCACGGATTTGCTTGACACGCGCTCTAAACTATACTTAACCACGCAGACGGCGTGTGTGTGAGTGTGTGTGTGTGTTGTGTGTGGCTGTCTTTGTGTGTGTGTGTGAGTGTATCATGTGTGTGTGTGTGTGTTGTGTGTGTGTGTGTGTGTGTGTGTGTGTGTGTATGTTAAGGCAGGTATGTCTAGCAGCGGTTGAATCTGTCATTAATGTTTTTCTGCCTTGTGTATTTTCAAGTCTTATTCTGACTAAGATTTTACTTTGTTTATGGTGCCTAAGTCCTGGAGAAAGTGATACTATATCGGTAGTTAACATGCGCTCCATGTCGTCTGCAGCTATTAAAGGACGAGGACAGAGAGCTAGGACCTCCTGCCGCCAGCAACTTGTCTAGTTTATTTACATGAGCAGAGTGGGAAATATAATTTATATTGTCTTGTGACTTTTATCTATGT
>JACEEZ010018670.1:25000-27500 GCA_016584305.1 Chionoecetes opilio | reverse complement strand
GATCCCTTCAGATACCTCTAAACTGTAATTATAAAGTGGGGGGGAGATGCCCCCTTCACCCCCCTCCCCTCCTTAACGACCCCCCTGGACCCCTCAAAAATGTAATATGTTTAATATTACTAATCTAACCTCACTATAACCCAACCTAACCTAATCTCACTAATAACCTCATAGCGAGACCCCCCCCAAAAAAAAAAATTACTAACCTAACCTACCCTTGTAAAATTATAGTTATATTTTACTAACCTAACTTACCTTACTAACTTGCATTACCCCTACTACCGCAAGATGACCAGTAATCCTCCTTCAAGTGATGTGGTAGGTATTCACTGTGTTTGTGAATATGTAAGTTGTAGTTTATAAGGAAAAAGTGGATAGACAGAAATAAGTGGCCCGTGACACTAGGCAAGTGATAACTTCTGGGATCGGCATTCCTTATAGGGAGCTTAAATGAACCTGCAATGACATGAATAGCTAGACAGATAGACGAACTCATAAAGGAACAGGTAGAAATGTATGGTTAGTAAAGGTTGTAGTGGTGAGTAGAGTGACGAAGGGTGTATATGTTTTGCTTATGTGGGGAAAGAAAGCCATACATTTCTACCTGTTCCTCTATGAGTTCGTCTATCTGTCTAGCTGTACATGTCATTTTGCAGGTTCATTTAAGCTCCCCATAAGGAATGCCGATCCCAGAAGTCATCACTTGCCTAGTGTCACGGGCCACTTATCTCTGTCTATCCACTTTTTCCTTATAAACTACAACTTACATATTCACAAACACAGTGAATACCTACTACATCACTTGAAGGAGGATTACTGGTCATCTTGCGGTAGTAGGGGTAATGCAAGTTGGTGTATTAGTAGGTAGTACATATAGTAGCGGCCGCTTCACAGCTGTTTTGCTCTGCTGTCTGCGCTGTTGACGTCACAACATGGCGCCAGTCGTTTTAGAGCGTATAAATTTTCCTGTACTTTAATTGGCTGTATCATCAAAAATACTGTTCACAAAGCAAAATCAACATCACTGCCCAACTATATGAGGCTTGAAGATTTCAAATCAATCGTTACCTCAAGTAGAGTAAACGGGTCCATTCCAGCAGTTCCCGGTAGTCGTCCCGAAGGCCCTTGTGATTGATCAGGGTGCTCTGGAACCAGTTCTTGTCCACAGTGTCCAGCAGAGGACGCACATGGGGGTGGGAATCACCGGACTCGAACTGGCTCCGGTCGATGAACTTCCAGTGTTCTTGGAAGCGCTTGAACAGGGTCACTTCCGGACCTGACGTGGGGCCCATGACCGTCGTGAAAGCCGCAGCGAGGAGCAGCTCAAGGACATGATGGCGACAACCGAAGTACAGGAGATCTTTTTTGAGCTGCTGTTCGATCAGGACACAAGCCCCGTTGTTCCGGCCTGTGTTGGAGGATGTCGTGTCAAACGACATCCCACCGATGCGCTCAGTAAGGTCCCATTCTTCGAGTGCCCCGACAACTGCTTTGGCCATCTCAGAGCCCGTTCCGTTCGGCAGCTTGGGGACGTTGAGGATCTGCACCGTTCCATTGCCTGAGACCAGAATGGGAAGTCGCTCGACGTTCTCCTTGGTCGTAAGGTCTTGCATCAATTTCCCATCCCAATGAACAATGAGCGTGCAGCCCCCCCCCCCCCCCGTAGCTCCTCCTTGAGTGCCACACGAGCATCCGTCCGGTGTTTCCGCCGATGCCGCCAGATTGAGCTGCGGTTGATGTTCAGCTCGGAGGCGTCATGGCCGAGCGAGTGGGCTGCCGCCGACAGGATATAGACTGCTCCCCGGTCGGTCATCTTGGTTCTGTCCAGACACGCTGCCACACTTGGCGTGATCACGTTTGTCATAGCCCTCTTGGGGCGCTTTGGAGGTTTCGCTTCTTCGTCGTCTCCGCTCTCCTCCTCAGTGGTCTCATCTGCAGAGGTGGACGACGATTCCAATTCCACTGGGGTCATGGACGTGCTGGCTTCATCCTCCGCGGGCTGCCTCTGTCGCTCCTGCAGCTCACGGCGTTGATCAGCGCGGGCCTCCACGGCAGCTAACCGTGTGTCGACAGATCCCAGCTGTCCACGGCGACCGGGTTCGCGCTGAGCTAGCAGAAATGCCTTATCCTCTTCATTCGTGAGGACGTCCAGGGCATTGGTGGCGGCGACATCAAAGAGATTCTTCATCCGCTTCTTGAAAGCTTCCTCACGCACCCCTTGCTAGCCAGCTCGCCCCTTGTTCCGCTTGACGTTTCCAAACTCCTTATGGAGTTTTTCAATCTTTGCCAGGATGGTGTCCTTTCGCTGGAATGGGATCTTGGCCTTCAACCAGAGCTCAATGACAATTTTCATGACATCGTTGGCCACCTCCAGCACAGATTTCTTCTCGACCTCGATTCGGCATATCAACAGTCCCAGCATTTCTTCTTCCGAGGGAAGTTGAGACCCGGCAATGTTTTGCAACGGAGCAATCAAATAGCGATGGTTCACTGCTGCCAC
>JACEEZ010018670.1:0-17500 GCA_016584305.1 Chionoecetes opilio | reverse complement strand
TTCCATAGTTCACTCACCCTATTTGTGAACCAGTTTTTCCCTATTTCCTTTCTAAATCTACGCTTTTCCCAGCTTGAATCCGTTACTATCTTGTTCTACCCTGGTTAAAAGCCTGTAAGAACCTTTCCCTACCGCTCCTGTATTTTAAAAATCCTTTATCCACTTAAAACTTCTATCAGAAATTCGCCTCCTACTCTGCGTCTCTCGGTGATGTAATTTTAATAACTTGTTCAATCTCTTCTCATAACTAAGTACGCATCCCTTGTATCATTTTGGTCATCCTTCTTCTGCACTGTTTCTAACAAGGCTAGATCCATACCTGTATATGGCGACCAAAACTGAACCCACAGTCTAGGTGAGGCCTGAACTAGAGCCAGATAAAGGCTTTAGCATAACTTCTGCACTTCTTCTTTTTTAACACTCCTAGTACAGAAATCCTAATACTCTATTAGCTCTATTTCTGGCCTCAATACACTGTTTCCTAGTCGGAGGTCTGGGCTCACCCTCACTCCAAGATCTTTTTCCCTTCCTGCTCTTTTCACGATCATCGCTTATGTGTATCTACTACCATGTTTTCTTTTCTACCAACATTCATACGCTTGCACTTATCAATATAAATTTCATCTGCCTCTGACTGCCCACTCGTTAAGTTTATCTAAGTCTCCCTGCAATATGGTTTACACAGACTGTGATCCAATAATCTATCCCTACCTTAGTATCATCACAAAAACTTGCTGATATCACTGTTAATCCCAGCTATCCAATCGTTGATGTAAATCAAAAACCAGTAATGGAAAACCCAAAACAGACCCTTGTGGAACTCCACTTGTCACCATTCCCCCCCATTCAGATTGAACATTATTTGTAACCCTTTACTTTGCCTATTACTTAGCCAAGCGCTGATCCAATGAAGAACCCTTCCCATCTATTCCTGTGCCTTAACCTTATTTAAAAGATCGCCCGTGTGGTACTTGTCAAAATGCCTTACTAAAGTCCAGATATATTATATCATAATCATTATCATTATCTCCGTCTCATAGCTTTTCCTATAAAAAACTCAATAGTTGGGTGCGACATGACTAATCCTTGGTGGAATCCATGTTTGTGAATCATTGATCAAACTATGTTTATCTAAGTGCTCTCTAATGTTTTTTGCAATAATATATTCCAATCATTTACCCACCACTGGCGTATGCACTACGGTTCGATCACTGGTCGACACCAAAAATGTTCCTGAGTGTCATTGGTGTGTGGGTTGAAAGCATTTTTCCTGCTCATTTCAAAAATGTCATTGCTTGTTTCTCTAGCACGTATAGTTTTTTGAAATATCGGCATTTTAAATTTTATAGCTATTATAATTATATAGTATATATAATTATATATTAATGAAACAATCCCCCTACGTTAATATATATTATTCGTAATTAAATGCTGGTGGTGCCTGCGGCTTTATTATGACCTAATGTAACTATCTGGCAAAAATATACTTCGAATTACGTTCCAAATATTCCGAAAAGTGCCACTCTTGGAATATCCGAAAATATGCCAAATCACAGTAACATTTTGAATTTATAAATAATATATATATCTGTATTTTGGAGCACAACTTGCGAGTATTTTTTTTTTTTTTGAGAGATAGATTGCGCTAGTTCGAAGAACAGTCCAGATCTAGACTGTTTCTTCAGAAAACAGTTCAAGATCTCAAATTGGTATTAAATATACATTGATCAAAACTATACCTAACCACATAGTATCTCACCCTTCTCCATAGAGTACACAGAAAGTGTTTCTGTAGTTTGCTCTTTTGTTTGTAGGAACAGCTACTTTCACGTTGTAGCGTTCCAGCAATATCCCTCTATGTTGGGACTGAATCGTACTTGGTATCGGGTTTTCCATGGTGGCAATGTCCCTGGTGGAAACGTTTCCCCCTGCTCATCACTGACCGTACAAGATTCGTTGGGAAGAACTCAAGATGTGAATAGGAAAAAGGGATTTTGAGTGACATCCGAGCCCCAAGCGCAATGGTACCTCCTTCAAAAGTCATTTACAAGTTCTCATAATTCGATGCTCGAACATTATCCTAGGTAGTTCTTTTATAACAGCCAAAAATCTCTTCCAAGCAGCTTTTTCCAGGCAGTTAGGCTCTTACAAAGTCATCATCATTGAGTAGTTGACGAATTTGAGGGCCATTGAAAACCACCTGCCTTTACTTTAGCTTAAGAATAACAGTGCGTTTAACTTTTGCTACGTATACTGAAAGCCAGCAATCCATTTATGATCCATGCCTTCACAAACTTTTTTCATTAACCCAAGTTATTCAGATACAATGGAGGTAATTACACCTTTTTCACTGTCCAACAATAGGTTTGTACCGACAGTTGAACCTGCCAGGTGAGTCTTGTCGGTCGTGCTTGCCATTCCTTTTGTTTGTAATGTTTTGCTGTCCGCTTAGGTCCCACAAACAAGACAACACCTGTGCTTAGTGTAAACCTAACCTGGAGTCCTAGAAGCAAGGAGATTACTTCAGGGTCCCCACACAATTTCCACTGATGTTCTTCATTTTCACAGCAGATAACAGTCCTTCATAGTTTTCCCAATTTCACTCATTTCATGGCCATCGCGCAATTGGAACAACTCCGGAGCTTATTTCCTTTATTGCAGAAGAACCGGCTTTTAGCGTGTTTTTTCCTGATCTATGAACAGCCAGCCACGCACTCTTATCATAAGTGTGAGACTCACAAAGTTGTGTCCATGAGTGTGTCAACATCAAAGCAGTAAAAGAGGCTTGTGTTCCATCTTGCAGAAGCTTGAAAGTTCTTTTATGTCTACGACGACACGTGGTGGATGAGAACTCCTTCTTTGAGCAAATTCCATTCTTTAACGAGATACAAGGAACTTCACTTTTTTCTCCTTAGCGTAGAACTAGGTCCCATAACAGGTCATGTAGCATTGTCCTGACTGATGAATTTGGGCTCTCTGTGGTCTGCCATTCTTGAAAGTCTGTATCCATGAGGATTATCCTCCTCGTTCGAATCTGATTTCACGCTATAGCACTTGCAATTGGAACATTTGGAACTGGTGTTTCAGGACCATGTGGCACAGGCCGGATGGCAGAAGGTACTTCAGTATACCTGATTTTAGCTCGCGTTTTACTGAATATCCTTTGATGTTAGTCAGCAGAGTAGGCAGTCAGTACACTGTTTGATCCTTTTGTTCACGCAAGCCAAACATTGGGATCCGAATGCCATGCCTTGATGGCCGTTTGGCCACGCATCCATTCATTCATTGGTTCACAACTTGGGTTTGCATGCTACGGGATGAGCCCACTTCTTATCTTGATCACCTATACGGCACTTGAAAGTAAATGCAGATAAGCTGCTTTAAACATCTTTGTAATAGGTTTCTTCAGACTGTCAGTAAAAATTCCACATATGTAACAAAAACTATCCATGCATTCACACAGTTACGGCGCTCCATCACAGCCCGGTACAAGGTACTATATACGGTAACCAACTAAAATTAGGACTCCACTAAATAAAACACATCATATCTGCAAAGAAAAATAAAATGTTTAAACATATGTCAATAGCTGTACGATCAGTAGGTAAAATGTACTACACAGCCTGCAAAACCCCCTCGCCAATACGCAGCGCGCACACCCCTCCCCTGCTCACTGCACAAACCACACTGACTAAAAAAACACTGCACTGCCCTAAATAGGTTTGAGAAAAGAAAAGATAAGAGTTTAAAATGAAAACCCATTGGTGAAACCAATTTCTGCTGATTTACCCATATTTTTTCATGAATTGCGTCTGGTTCTCAAAAACTGGACGTGATAAGTTAATTGAACATCAGATTCGAGTTCAGCAGGGTCGATTTACCTATAATCAGCTTCATTAGTCCAGAACCATATCTTCGTTTTTTTTTTTGTCGACCAGTGATATAATTTGACTTAGTCCTCTGTCCCCCTTCTTAAATATGGGAAACCCAACATTTCCTTTCCCTTTCCAAAATAATGGCACATCGCCTATCTCAACCGATTTCCTAAAAAATGTGCACTAACGACTCACTAACAATCTCCTTGCATTCCTTTAATACCCTGGGATACACTTCATCTGGTCCTGGCGATTTAAAATTCTTCATTTTATCTATACCCTCTTCCACCATTTCCTAGTTATCACAATATCTTGAGTTTCTCCTCATCGCTTCCTTTTAACATCTGTTCACTATCAGGTATCGGTCTGTGTTCCTCCTCCGTAAAAAAAAAACTTAACCCCTTCATGCGGCTGGTACAAATACGGTCCCCTCTGCAATTTAAGGGTTTACTGCGGTGGTACATATATGGTTTCTGTATTTAAACTGCGCGCTCAATGATATTATGGGTAAATATTCGTTGTGATAGGCTTGTATGGCAACAGTGTCAAGTGTTTTCGATATAATAGAACCTCTTTTCTGCTTGCGTGATTTAGTGTGACTAATAAGGTCAGCGGTACAGTACGACGTGTTGACGCTGCCGGGGCCCTCTACTTCAATGGCGAGGCTAAATAGTCAAGATATTCAATATATTCTTGATGGAAAATAAACAGAAGTATGAATGAATGAATGAATGCATGAATGAAGCATTTATGTACCAAAATAAGCGTATTATGTTGAGTAGTAAGTAGTTTCATTTGCGTCTGGCAGCACGGTCACGGCCCTTTTTGCTGCACTTTGACGTAACTCTTCACTTAGCTGGTAGCCTCCACCAAGACGAAACATAGATTTTCTGGTATGGAATGAGCATCCTATTCATTTAGGCACCTTTTAAAATATGATCAGTAATTATTTTATATTTTAATTAAGCCTGCCGCAAGGGGGTAGACCTGTGAATTTGATATCCGCAGTGAAGGGGTTAAGAAATAATCATTTAGACTTTTACACATATCCTCATCCGTATTTAAGACCTCACCCTGTCCTGACCTTAACACCCCAACAAATTCCCTTGTCTTGGTTTAATATACCTGATAGAACCCCTTTGGCTCACTTTTCGCCTGTCCTGTACTTTAATCTCATAATTGTTTTTTTAGAAACTCGAGTTAATTTTTTCACTGTTCCTTGCCATCACGTTATACTGTTCTTTGCTTACCAATCCTCCCTTTTGAACCTTAAATAAAGGTTTTTCTTACTCCAATGTTGTGTTTTAAATTAGTGGTCATCCATTTTGGATTACTCTTTCTGGACCTTATTTCCCTATAAGGAATATTTCTTTTCTGTCCGTCAATTATATTCCTTACAAATAAGGTATAATCCTCCTCAGTCCCGACCTCACTTCCATGTCTAACCGCTCTAATTACCTCTTCAGCCCCGACCTCAGTTCCATGTCTAACCGCTCTAATACCTCCTCAGCCCCGACCTCCCCTTCCAAGTCTAAACGCTCAAATTTAAACCTCCAGGTCCCTTTTCCAATCCTTCATAATTGGCCTTTCCAGCTGTCAACGCCCTGTCCTTACCCTGGGAATTTCTTCCCCTCCATCCCACACCTCTTATTAATAACCTCCAGGTGTTTTCCCTTAATCCTGCATAATTGGGCCTTTTTTGAAATAGGTATTCTATGTTTATTGCCACTTAATTTTTCCAACTTCCCATTTAAGCTAAATCTGATCTCATAATGGTCGCAATTATCTAACTTTTCCGCCGACCTCCACATCTGTAAACTAAATCGTCTCTATTTGTCAGCAATAATTTTAGAATATTATCTCCTCTAGTAGGCTCCTTGATTGCTTGACTTAGGAAGTTATCCTGGATTATATTTAACAATTCAAACTGCTTCGCTGTCACCTATGATTAAATCCCAGTCTATATTCCTAAGATTAAAATCTCCCACCACGCATAGTCGATTATATCTGCAGGCCTTGTTTATTTCTTCCAAGCTGAATCCTCTTTACATAAGTTTGGAGGCCTATACACTACACCCAAAACCATTTTCTCAGTTCCCTCCGTAACCTCTACCCATATAGACTCTATGCTGTCATCTGATTTTATAATATTATTAACAAAACACTGCAATGCATCTCTTGCATAAGGCGCAACTCTTCCACCTCGCCTGCCAACTCTGTCCTTGTGAAATAACTTATACCCAGCTATTTCGACCTCCGGATCAAATACCTTTCCTGACATATCCAACCATGTTTCTGTTAATGCTATTATATCAAAATCCTCTACACTATTTATTCCTTTCAGGAAATATATCTTGTTTAAAATACTCCTACAGTTTGTATAGTAGACCTTCAAGCAGCTCCTCTTCTTTCTGTCCATTTTCCCCTTATCTTTAACTAAACCCCTCTTCTATCTCTTCTTACGAATCACTTTAGTTCCCTGCCTTCTGAAACTCTTCCTAGTGTCGCAAGTTTCCCTTACCCCGACCCCAGTGTCTACTCCCCGGTTCTCTATCTTAAAAAAGCCTTTTTTTTTCTTCTTTTTTTTTTACATTTGTGCCTATAGCGCCTGTAGGCGGTGGTGACCCAGGGCTCGGATGGTAGGCTCTGGAGGTTCACTTGAGGGCTCTGATGGCTGGTCCTCGCCCGTGGTGGCGCAGGCAAGATTTTTATTGTGACGCCTGTAGAGGCTCATGCAGCCTCCCTGTGTCCTCCGATGCACTCGCAATCGAAGGTAGAGTTGATGGGCAGGGCATGTGGGTGTACTTAGGCCACTCGACGGTGCAGAAAGGTTTTGGTTTTCTTCGGGGATCGAACTCGGGTCACCGAGAACGCCAGTCGGAGACGCTAACCACTCCGCTACCGCCTCCCCCTACCGCCTCCCCCTACCTACCGCTACCGCCTACCGCTGCAGTGCACCTACCTCCCTTTCAAGGGATTCAGACAAGATCTGAATTCCTTTCCTCGAAAAGTGCACCCCGTCCCTGCGGTAGAGGTGGTTATGTCCGAAAAAGAGGTCCCAGCTGTCGACAAAGGCCCAACCATTGGCTTTGCAATGAAGTGCCAGCCGGCAATTCAAAGCAAAAGCCCTGGAGTACCACAAGTCGTCAACAAAGCGTCTTGGAAGGACACCACACACCACAGGGAACCCACCCCTGTCCCTAACTTTACCTACAGCTTCCTTGAACCGCCGTAGCAATTCCTCACTTCTTACACGTTCAACATCATTTCCCCCAGCACTCAGGCAGACGATGGGCGTTTCCCCTTGATCCGCCATGCACTCAACTATCTTATCACTAACATAACCTATCCCCTTCCCTGGGTAACTCACCGACTTCATGCGCATCCCTTCCCTGTCACAGAACCTGCTGTCGAGATGTCTAACCTGACTGTCACCAACAACCAAGATTTTACCTTCGGGTAATGATGTATCGTCTACCGTCCTTACCTCCGTCCGTAACTCTTGCAGCCCCGAGAGTACCTGAAATGCGTTCGTGCACACAACATGGTCATTGTTTACCTTTTTCTCCTTTGGGCGTGCTCCAGCGTGCTCAACCACCTGCCATTCACCATTCCTTGGTGACTTACTAGAGACCACTCCTTTAGTAGTAGCATGAGGCACGTCTCCCTCTGGTACCTTTCCAGGTACATCCCTCGCATGTGCCCCTCCACTCACTCCTCCTCCACACTTAAGAGATCGTATCTCTATCTCTTGCTTCCTCACCATGCTTTTCAAATCGTTCACTTCACTTACGAAGTACCTTTTCAAGTCATTGATCGCCTCCAGAACAGACTTAAGCGCCACACCAAACACTTCACTACACTCGACCCTTCTCTCTCCCTCAACCACACTCGCTTTCACCTCAGCCTCCTTCACCTCTACCACACTACCACTCTCCACCACAGCAGAAGCACTCAGAGCCACTTCTCTACCCGCCTCGACCAAAACACTCGCGGCGCTAATCCCTTCTGCAGCTGACATCTTGACTCAGGTCTGACCTCACTAGAAACACTCCCACGCAGCTTGTTAGGAGCACGTCCTTCCTCAGCCAAGTCCACACCTCAACTTGAGCAACTGTTGCATTACATTATTTACTTGAATGAAATACTAACGCACTTATTGTTGCACTAGTTACATTTTTTTACTTGAATGGATTCCTAACATATTAATTATATACTTGAGTTACATTCACTACAGGAATGAATTACTTACGTCATTACTGTTGTACCACGTTCACAAATTTTGTGAGAGGATTGTATACTTACTAACGTGTTAAACTAGGTGATGTGCATGCCTAGCTAGCCATTTACCCCAGAACTTTTTACCCATCTACGTCATGTACTATAGGTAAAACAAGTGTTGGTGCATAGGGCTCCGATGAATACTGTAAACATTCAGTCAAGTGCTGATGATTGGTAGTGGGGAGGGTTGGTATGCCATGAATTGGGTGATGATAGAATTGAATGATAGATATGAATTGGGTGTTCTGGAGTTAGAACCGGCCAACGATTGTTTACCTCACAACGCTTGTTCATAACTCCAATAATATAACGGATGATGCCACATACTGCCTTAGGCTAACGCAGTCATTGTCGGACAATGCATATGAATATGGAATATGCGCTGGAGTATGCTGACAAGCCTGCCGACATTTGGGAGCGTGTCGTATTCTGTGATGAGAAAACGTTCCGAACAGATGGGCCGTCAGCAACACATTATGTTTGGCGAGTGAATAACACCAGGTTAGCTCTCTCTCTCTCTCTCCTCTCTCTCTCTCTCTCTCTCTCTCCCTCTCTCTCTCCTCTCCCTCTCCTCTCTCTCTCTCCTCTCTCTTCTCTCTCCTCTCCTTCTCTCTCCTCTCTCTCTCTCTCTCTTATTCTTCCCAAGCTGAATCCTCTTTACATAAGTTTGGAGGCTATACACTACACCCAAAACCAATTTTCTCAGTTCCCTCCTAACCCTACCATATAGACTCGTGCTGTCATCTGATTTTAGAATATTATTAACAAAACACTGCAATGCATCTCTTGCATAAGGCGCAACTCTTCCCCTCGCCTGCCAACTCTGTCCTTGTGAATAACTGTATACCACTATTTTTCACCTCCGGATCAATACCTTTCTGACATTCGTCCCAACCATGTTTCTGTTAATGCTATTATATCAAAAATCCTCTACACTATTTATTCCTTTCAGAATATCATCTTGTTTAAAATACTCCTACATTTGGTATAGTAGACCTTCCAGGTCCTCTCTTTCTGGTCCATTTTCCCCTATATCTTTAACTAAACCCCTCTTCTATCTCTTCTTTACGAATCCTTTAGCTCCCCTTCTTACATGAAATCTCATCTAGTGTCGCAAGTTTCACTTACACCCGACCCCAGTGTCTACCCCCGGTTTCTATCTTAAAAAAGCCTTTTTTTTTTCTTACTTTATTTTATTGACAGCAATATTGCGCCTATTAGCGCCTAGTAAGGAACCTTGCGACTCCGCTCGGCTGGTAAGGCTCTGGAGATTCACATTGTGAGGGGTACATCTGATGGCTGTCCTCGCCCGTGGTGCGCAGGCAAGATTGTTTATTGTGGCGCCTTGTAAGGCTCATGCAGCCTCCCTGTGTGTCCTCCGATGCCTCGCAATCGAAGGTAGAGTTTTGATGGCAAGGGCATATGTGTGTACTTAGGCCCACTCGCTAACGGTGGCAAGAATATGATTTTGGTTTTCTTCGTGATCGAACTCGGGTCCACGAGAACGCCCAGTCGTAGACGCTAACACACATCACGCTACCGCCTCCCCCATAACTCAGCCATCCCCCTACCTACCGCTACCGCCTACCGCTAGCAGTGCACCTTAACCTCCCTTTCAAGGGATTCAGACAAGATATGAATTCCTTTCCTCGAGAAAGTGTCACGCCGTCCCTGCGTGGTAGAGTGGTTAGTCCGAAAAGAGGTCCCAGCTGTCGTGACAAAGGCCAACCATTGCTGTGCAATGAAAGTGCCCGCCGGCAAGTTCAAAGCAAAAGCCCTACGGATTAGCGCCACAAGTCGTCACAAAGCGTCTGTAAGGACACCACACCCACACAGGGAACCCCCCTGTCCCTAACTTTACTACACCTTCCTTTAACCGCCGTAGGCAATTCCTCACTTCTTAAACGTTTCAAGGCATCATTTCCCCCAGCGACTCAGGCAGACGATGGGCTTTTCCCCTTATCCTCTCGAATGCTCTCAACAGCTTATCACTACAATAACCTCAGGAAAGCATCATCCCTTCCTGGGTAACTCACCGAACTTCATGCGCATTCCCTTCCCTGTCACAGACCTGCTGTCGAGAATAGGTCAACCTGACTGTCCACCAACAACCAGACATTGTGTACCGTTCGGGACATGATTGTAATCGTCTACCGTCCTTAACCATCCGTCCGTAAAACTCTTGCACCCCGGAGAGTACCTTACAAATGCGTTATCGTGTGCACACAACATGGTCATTGTTTACCTTTTCATCCTATTGGGCGTGCTCCAGCGTGTCGCCAACCAACCTGCACTATTCAACCATCCTTGGATGACTTACTATAGACCACATTCCTATTAGTAGTATCCCAGCATGAGGCGGACTGTCTCCCTCTGGTACCTTTCCATGTTACATCCCGGCGCATGTGCCCCTCCACTCACTCTCTCCACACTTAAGAGATCGTGATCTCTATCTCTTGCTGTCCTCACCATGCTTTTCAAATCTTCACGGTCACTTACGAAGTACCTTTTCAGTCCTTGATCGCCTCAGAACAGACCTTAAGCGCCACAACCAAACACTTCACGTACACTCGAGGAACCTCTTCTCTCTCCCTCAATCCACACTCGCTGTCATGTCTCTCTCTCGCTTCACCTGCTACCCACACTACCACTTCTCCACCCGCAGCAAGCACTCAAGCCACTTCTCTACCCGCTCGACCAAAACACTCGCGCGCTAATCCCTTCTGCAGCTGAGCATCTTGAGCTCAGGTCGGACCTCACTATGAGAACCTCCCCACGCAGCTTGTTAGGAAGACGTCCTTCCTCAGCCATGCAGTCCACCCTCACTTGAGCAACTGTTGCATTAACATTATTTACTTGAAATGAAATACTAACGCAACTTATTGGTGCAACTGTTACATTTTTTAACTTGAATGGAATTCCAACATATTAATTATATCTGAGTTTACATTCACCTACAGGAGATGATTACGTACGTCATTCAACTGTTGGTACCACGTTCACAATTTGGTGAGAGATTAGTATACCTTACTAACGTTGTAAACTAGGTGATGTTCATGCTAGCTAGCCATTTACCCAGACTTTTTAACCCATCTACGTCATGTACTATAGGTAAAACCAGTGTTGGTGCATAGGGCTCCGATGAATACTGTAAACATTATCACTGCTGAGGATTGTGTAGATGAGGGGAGGGTTTGGTATGCTCATGATTGGGTGTGATGAATTGAATGATAGAATATTGACTTGGGTGTTCTGGAGTTAGAACCGGCCAAGCGATTGTTTACCTCACAACGCTTGTTTCATAACTCCCATAATAATAACGGATGATGCCCATACTGCCCTTTAGGCTAACGCAGGCATTGTCGGGACATGCATATGATAGAAATTGCGCTGAGTATGCTGAACAAGGCCTGCCGACTTTGGGAGCGTGCTGGTCTTGCTGTGATGAGAAAACGTTTCCGAGCAGGATGTCCGTCAGCACCACATTATGTTTGGCGAAGTGAATTAACAACGCAGGTTATCCCTCTCTCTCCATCTCTCTCCATCTCTCTCGAATTCTCACTCCTCTCTCTCCATCGTCCCCTCATCCTCTCGTCTCCTCTCTCTCTCTCTCTCTCTCGTCTCTCATCTAATCTCTCCTCGGTCTCGTCTCTCATCCTCTCATCTCTCGTCTCTCTCGTCGTCGCCCTCGTCCTCTCTCTCTCTCTCTCTCTCTCTCTTTGTTTACCATCACATATTTTTTCTTTCCTGTCCTTGTATCCACACCCATGCACATATTGTGTTTGTCTAATTGCTAATGCTTACAAACGCACCCTAACCACAGTATGCCAATTGTGAGGGTCCGTGGAAGGGGAGAGATAAATCAGGAATGGGGGAGGAGAGATGAGGGAAGAGAGATAGATCTCTTGATAACGGTAGTGGTGCAATAGAACGACACTACGACAAATGTATTCTATGCTGAACACAGTTATCCTTATCTAGCCCGCGAGGGGGTGACAAGAATATTAGAGGTCAAGGTCATCACGTGCTAGCAAACGCTGAACACGGGAGGTATTCATTCAGTATGAGCGTCCACGTATTAGGAGGAGGAAGAAGAAGAGAGAAAGTGAGTATAATGGGAAGAGAGAAGAGATGGAAGAGAACTTGAGATGATGGGACAAAGTTGAAAGGGCCATGGCTTATATTGCTGACCCCAAAAGAGTTCCGCAGCAACCAGGGATTCATCACGCCGTCACCGTCACACCTCACGTGATTAACTGCGCAACTGAGATAACCTTTGACCTGTACCCACCACACGCCCCGCTCTCCCTGACACAGAGGAGACAAGATCAGAATATATATATCCCATCCGGTGTGGCACACGCCTTACTGCGTCGTGGTACACTCTTATACGAGACTGTGGGTGTATTTGTCCAAGTCACGAGCCGAGTTTACGCGTGTATTCCTCACAGGTCTCACACGCGCTCGTGTATGTGGCTGAGTTTCCACTCTGTCGCGCCTGCCACTCACACGCCGCGTCCTTCGTTACCCGACGCCCCACGTCCGTCCGCTCCGCTCGTACCCCGTGGGAGTTGCCACTCACTCCTACATGCCCCGATGTCCTGCCAGAGCACCTGTCCCGGTGGACCTTTTGTCCCTGTGTTTTCCCCTGGGCCCCTGAGATGACAGGGCCATCGGGCGGGCACCAAGGAGCGACCCGTGTTTTTCCACCCCGATAGGCGCGGGTGTAAGTGCAACTATACGGTGCCATGACGTCCCCGCACACGAACAACCTCGCCCGCGTGGCCTTTCTCCTGGGCCCCCAGATGATTCCCGGGGCCGCCGTGGGGCGAACGAGGAGCACTCCAGCTTTGCCCCAGGAGGCAGGTACTGCCAACTCTTACGGTGCCCGACGTCCTACAACACTACCTGCCCTGTGGCTTCTCCTTCAGTGGCGCTCGGGACACTGGGCATTGTGGCGAGACACTGTAGCGGACGCTAGGTGCAGGAGTGGAAACTCTACACTGCTACAAGCCCTAGCTAGACACATGCACACATGAAGCTCCCCCATGGGTTTTCTCCCCTGTGGGACCCCTGGGGCATGGTGAACACATCGCAGCAGGGTCCTGAGGACCCTTGGAGCATCACAGGTCCTCCAGGAGGCTACGCAGGCAGATGGTGATGTATTAACTAGGCAGGTGCATGACCGGGGCGGGGCGATTAAAAGAATGCCCCCCGGTGGGAACTATTGCCAAACTAGGGAGCTCCGTCTGTGGGGGGGGGGGGGGACAGGGAGGGGTTGCTCCCCTCCGGCAAATGCCGGGCGTTTGTTACCATGCCGGGGGCGCAACTCCCTGTATCTCCGACGCCACGGGCACTGTTCCGTTTTAACCTTCATTACATGGTTGTTATATGTCCCCAACCTTGCACCCGACAGGTAGGAGGTGCCGGGTTACCTTGTCATGCCACGTCAGCGACCGATTGGATTAAGATCCGTAGCGGTTGTGGGGGGCCGCTAACAGGAGTAGCACCCCCCGTTGAGGCCCCTCCTCGCACTAACCCCCAAAGTGCGTCGGGGACTTAACATTTAGGGAAATATATTAAGGAAGAGATATTAAGGGAAATATATAATGTATTAAGGTAAATCTATTAATATATGCAATGGATAGCATGCTTGACTTTAGTTGCAGTTTGTGATGGTGTGTGTATCTCGTGCCCAATTTAGTGTGGTTATATGCACTGTTACATGCCTTATTGCGTAAACAAATATAAACGTATTTTGTATTTCAAAATGTGTGGCATGATTCACCACACTTTCCATGATCAGTTCCAGAAAGTTGAATGTGTACTCTCCCGTTCTAGGGTCCCGGTACTGTTTCAGATATGAGGCAAAAAATGTGTTTACAAAAACACGAGGAGTAGGCGCGTCACCGCGCTGGTTGTGTGGTTGATGCATCGCCGTGTATACGGGCAGCTGACTGTATGTTGGACTGGGACGTTTAGACAGCGCCAAACTTCTTTCATGTTCAACTCTCTCCTCAGGTGGTCACTCCTTACCATCGCTACGTTTTGCTGTTCTGAGGGTGACCGTTCTAACCTCCTCCAGCATAACAGCCAGCTGTCCACACGTAACCCGGGTTGTTCAACATGGTTTTACCCTTTAGCCCTTCTTACACCTTAAGAGACAGTTTCCTGTCTCTAATGATAAACAGTAAATAATGGTTAACATGATTTTTTTTGTTTTTTTTTTTTTTTTTTTTTTTTTTTTTACTCAGCAAGGAACTGGCGCAAGGGCACAACGACAAAAATTGGGAAACACAATGCGCGCTTTGTGTTGGCCAGTCCCTGATAAAGAAGACAGTAAGAGAAATAAAATACAAACAGAGGGGTAGGCCAATTTAGGTTCTGGAGGTTGTCGTTCTACTCTTCGTTTGAAAAGGATTTAAGTCTAAGGAAAGTGAAAAATAGAAACGAGGAAGAGAGTTCCAGAGTTTAGCAGTGAAGAGGGATGAAGAAATAAGATACTGAATTAACTCTTCATTAGGAAGATGGAAACAGAATAGGGATAGAATGAGTAGAAGTCTTGTGCCGCGAGGCCGCGGGAGTGGGGAGGCATGCAGTTAGCAAGTCATAAGAGCAGCAAGAAGAAGAACATGAAAATACACGTAGAAGAGAGCAAGAGAGCAAACATTGCGGTGGCGTGATTTCAGATTGAAGACCGACGTCAGAGGAGAGAAGTTGTATGAGACGAAAAGGCTTTTGGACTCAACCCTGTTTTAGTAGACTGTATGAGTGGATCCTCCCAAACATGTGAGACATACTCCATACATGGGCGGATAAGGCCCCTGTAGAGAGCAAGCAATTGGGAGGGAGAAAAAAAAGGAACGCATACGCCACAGCACACCTAAGTTCTTAGAAGCTGTTTAGCAAAATGAGTGAGATGTGAGATTTCGGTCAGATTTTTTAATAAAGGATAGTCTAAATGTTTCCATTGTAGAAGGAAGGAGCAGTTGATTGTCATTGAAGAAGAGGGGGATAGTTTTATCTGGTAGGGTTTTGTCGAGTAATAGGTGAAGAAATTGGTTTTTGAGGCATTGACAAAACAAGGTTTGCTTGCCCCAATCGAAATTATAGAAAGAGCAAAGTTAGGCGCTCGGTGCATCTCTCCGTGAATCACTTAGTTCCTGTGTGAGTTGGTACGTCTAATAACGACGTTGAAAATGCCAGGGTATAATCATCATCGTAGGAGTGGATAGGGCTTTGAGTTAGACTTAGAAGATCATTAAATAATAATAGAAATGAGGAGTGCCCCTCCATTTCCCTCACTCCAATCTCCTTTTCCCCCCAAACCCCACCCCTTAAAAGAGATCGTATCTCTATCTCTTGCTTCCTCACCATGCTTTTCAAATCGTTCACTTCACTTCGAAGTACCTTTTCAAGTCATTGATCGCCTCCAGAACAGACTTAAGCGCCACACCAAACACTTCACTACACTCGACCCTTCTCTCTCCCTCAACCACACTCGCTTTCACCTCACCTCCTTCACCTCTCCCCACACTACCACTCTCCACCACAGCAGAAGCACTCAGAGCACTTCTCTACCCCGCCTCGCCCAAAAACACTCGCGGCGCTAATCCTTCTGCAGCTGACATCTTGACTCAGGTCTGACCTCACTAGAAACACTCCCACGCAGCTTGTTAGGAGCACGTCCTTCCTCAGCCAAGTCCACACCTAAACTTGAGCAACTGTTGCTTTAAACTTTATTTACTTGAATGAAATACTAACGCACTTTTTGGGTTGCACTGTTACATTTTTTACTTGAATGGATTCCTAACATTTTAAATTTTTAATTTTGAGTTACATTCACTACAGGAATAAATTACTTACGTCATTAATTTTGGGTACCACGTTCACAAATTTTGTGAGAGGATTGTATACTTACTAACGTTTAAACTAGGTGATTTTCTTTGCCTAGCTAGCCATTTACCCAGAAACTTTTTACCCATCTACGTCATGTACTATGGGTAAAACAAGGGGTTGGTGCATAGGGCTCCGATGAATACTGTAAACATTCAGTCAATGCTGATGATTGGTAGTGGGGAGGGTGGTATGCCATAAATTGGGTGTGATGAATTGAATGATAGATATTAAATTGGGTGTTCTGGAGTTAGAACCGGCCAACGGGTTGTTTACCTCACAACGCTTGTTTTCATAACTCCAAAAATATAACGGATGATGCCACATACTGCCTTTTGGCTAAAGCAGGTCATTGTCGGACAATGCATATGAAAATGGAATATGCGCTGGAGTATGCTGACAAGCCTGCCGACTTTGGGAGCGTGTGTTTCTGTGATGAGAAAACGTTCCGAACAGATGGTCCGTCAGCAAAAACATTATGTTTGGCGAGTGAATTAACACCAGGTTAGTTTTCCCTCTCTCTCTTCTCTCCTCTCTCTCTTTTCTCTCTCTCTTCCTCTCTCCTCTCCTCTCTCTCTCTCTCTCTCTCTCTCTCTCTCTCTCTCTCTCTCTCTCTTCTCTCTCTCCTCTCTTCTCTCTCTCTCTCTCCTCTCTCCCCTCTCTCTCCCCTTTTCTCTCTCTCTTTTTTACCATCCATTTTTTTCCTGCCTGTATCCACACCCATGCACATATTTCGTGTTGTCTAAGTTGCAAATGCGGTTTCAAACGCACCCTAACCAACAGTAAAGCCAATTGTGAGGGTCCGAGGAAAAGGGGGGGAGGATAAATCAGGGAATGGGGGAAGAGATGAGGGAAGAGAGATAATCTCTTGATAACGGTAGTGGGCAAAGAAGAAGCGACAATGTTTTGCTGACACAAGTTATCCTTATCAGCCCGCGAGGGGGTGAGCAAGGAGAGAGCAAAGGGCACCGCTAGCAAACGCTGACACTAGGGATTCAGTAGATGAGCGTCCACGAATTTGGGAGGAGGAAGAAGAGAGAGAAAGTGAGAAATGGGAAGAGAGAAGAGAGGAAGAAGGAACGAGAGATGGGAGAAGTGAGAAGGGCCTGGCTTATATTGCTGACCCAACAAGAGTTCCCGCCAGCAACCAGGGATCAAATCACGCCGTCACCTCACACCTCACGTGATTAACTGTCGCACTGAGATAACCTTTGACCTGTACCCACCACACGCCCCGCCTCTCCCTGAACACAGAGGAGACAAAGATCAGAATATATATATCCTCCGGTGGGGCACACGCCTTACTGCGTCGTGGGACCCTTATACGAGACTAGTGTATTTGTCCAAGTGCAGCGAGCACGGGAAAATTTAACCCCCGGGGTGGTTATTCCTCACAGGGTTTTTTCCCCCCCCAACGCCCCCCCTCGGGGGGTGGATTTGGGGGGGAT